>JALPBZ010000110.1:0-68643 GCA_026538355.1 Cryptococcus sp. GC_Crypt_5
GCTTGCTTGCAAATACCTACGGGTGCTCAGTCCATATCAAAACTCTGAAGTTTCTCCATCCCCTCTCGTCTCATAAATCTCCCCCAACTACTTCCCCCTCATCTCGCCTCCACCCCTTACGAGCAGATGTCGTACATGCGCACCAGACGACTCAATGAAGGATGCAGAACATATGACCTAGTGACGATTCATTAAGCCACACGCGTGTTGATCACTCCTATCTCATCTCTCAGCAACAACTTACGCTCGATCTAATCACCTCCTGGCCCAACGAGCTTGCTGATCAATTGGAGGGCTGATAATATGGGGATTGAGTCATGGATATCTCACATGCGCAGCCGAATCAGCGCAGTACAATCGAATCGCCCCGAGAGCGCCAGAGGCTTGGCTGTGCTGGGCCATTTCGCCGTACGACTGAATCAGACGGCGATCGATTACATGCGTGTTACGGTATCGCATACTGATTGCTGATAACTGCTAAGTGATCGAGGATGTCGATGAGGGTTGGAAGCTTTGTGCAATATGTCAAGTATTTTCACGCGGACTGAGGGTGACCAGCCAGCCATATGCTCAGGTTTTCTACTCGGCACGATGATCACGAGTATTCTTGCCGTCTCGCAAATTTGCTTGCCTGTCGCGTGCTGACTTGATTCATTAGTGAACTAAGCTTATAGTACGCTGAATCGCAAAGCACGTTATCAGGCCCCAGGCATCAGACCGTAATCCCCTTCAAATCAGATGCAATTCAGTCTATCTATACCTTCTCCTTCTCGGCCGAGAAACACACAAGACACATTGTTGCCATTGCGGGGTTGAAGTCAAGCTGCGTCAATCAATGCAGAGATCAGCAGTCACTAGTAAGTAACCCTTGATTCACCCTGCCTTGATCAGTACTGTAGCCCGCACTCTTCATTGAGTAACATGGATCAGCAGTTCATTTGTCGATACACACCGCGCCGTACACGAGATCCCTATACGTAAGTGCCCAGTTACAGCATAGCATCACGTGCGATGTAGTACCTCGCATTTCAGATCTATCAGATGTGTTAAGATATATTTAAGATATTGTCGGTCCCTACTGTATTACCCAATGAGAAAAGAATGTCCTATATGGTTTGTTTGATGTATTTGGGGAGAGGCAATTGCTTCTCCCTAAAGATCCACCGTCTCCGCTCGAGGTACGTTATCGAGCTTTGAGCGATAGGCAGCTCATTGCGCGACGGTGAATGGCATCGAGAGCCCTACGATACATTGCCAGTCAGCGAAAGTCCAATGATCGACACTGGTAGCAAGCGGAACACAACTCACAAGACTCGTAGTCCGACTCCTTGGTTCGATCGCCAGTAATGTGCAATGCGCGGAGGAGGACTGGATAGGAAGATACGTCGTTAGCATAACATCGAAGGTTTGGGTGAGCCGAGACGACTTACATCGATAAGAACCGTTGGGGACGGTGGTTCCATTAGTGAAAGTAGCAGTGCTGAAGCCGAAAGTCTCGTAATCACCACCCTCGCCATCGGCATCGTCGGTGTCTCGGGGAATGTAATCGGCCTCATACAAGTTACCCAGGATAGGAACCTTGGAGAAGGAGTTGCTCGAGCCTGATCCGGAGCTCGCGCATCCTGTGCCTTTATAGTTTGTGAGCTGGCACCAGAGCGAGTTGAGGCTGCTGCTGCTAGTGTACGACGTGGAGGAACCGGTCGACTTGGTCCTCCTAGATTCCACGAAGGCGCGACGCATGCTCTTCAGAGTGGACTCGAAAGATGCCGTGGGCAGATCTCGCTTGCGCGTGGTGTACTCCGGCGTGAAGCCAAGCGACGTATTGGCGGAAACAAGGTCAATGAGGAGCAGCGGTGTCCCACCAACAAGGCGGTAAAGAACGGTGGGGTAGCTGTCGTCCACGAACGAGTACGACTCAGTACCACTCTGCACATCTCCATCCGCGTCGAGGATGACAGGTGTGTCGATGCCGAGGTAATAGCTTGTTGGGTCGATGACGGGCATGTTCTTCATCTTGGCCGCGACACCAAGGTACGGCACCCTGGCGGTGGTGGAACCACCAGCGACCTGAATCCAGCCAGAGTAGACGGGGAATTGCTGAGCGTCCAGTCCAGTTGGCGCCTTGAATGAGAGGACAACAACTCCGGTAGAGCCAGCAGACAGTGTCAGGGAGGAAGGGATGATGCTAACGCTGGCCGCGTTGGAAGTTTGGGGTACTGGCTCGTCATTGGATTGGTTGAGACCCTGTCGATAGTGTCAGCTCCATTCATCTTGCCTCAACCCAAGGAGAAGAGTGTGAGACTTACAGATTGGTAGGTAAGAGCTGTTCCCGCAGCCAAGTTGGACAACTTGTATGTGACTTTGGACGAACCCGAGTTCTTGATGGTAAGATATTGCACGCCAGCAAAGTATGCCGTGTCGTTCAAAAGCAGCTCTGACGGGCTTACAATCGCACCAGGAGTGATAGCGTCGCTTAATTGCAATTCACCGGCACCTTGGGCTGCGACACTTTCGAGCGAGCTGTCGGACACCGAGACTGGCAGCTGCTTGGCGGTGTTCTCGAAGGCGATTTTGACGTCAGAGGGGCTGATGTTGGAAGTTCCCTTCGCGTTGAGGTACAGGGCAGCAGAACCGGCAATGAAGGGGGAGGAGAAAGATGTACCGTCCGTGATAGTCCAGTTACCGAGCGCTGTGGGGAGAACACCAACAATGTTGGTTCCGGGAGCAAGAACGATAGGGGCCATGTAGAGGTCGTTTGTTGGCCCGATCTCCGAGAAGTACGAAGTTGTGTTACCGGTCCAGACATTAGATACTGCCACGGGGTTGAAACCAAAGGTCAAGGTCAAGTTGGTGTTGCCAGCAGCGATCTGGTCCATGAGGTAGTTACCGTCTTCGTAGCTGACCATGCCGAAGGGGATGTAGTCGAAGATCTGATACGTAGGTGCGGTGTCCTCGTAGTTCACGACAAGGATTCCGGTTGCATTCAGGTTGGCCGCGACCGTAGCCTTGGTGGACAAGGCGCAACCGCCACGGTGTGCGATGAAGACACGGCCAGTGAGATCAGTCACGCCAGAGGGAGTCGTGCAGCCATCAGTGGTGACTGTAGGATCGGTGCTAGCAGCGTAAACGCCGTAGGTACCAGCAGTGAAGGCTTCAAAGTTGAAGTAGGGGATAGGGCCGTAACCGGTGGAAACGGTGGCGAGCTGCGCAGGGTATACGGCGTTGTCGACAGAGCCGGCGTTGAGAACACCAAGGCCTGCAGCGGGAGACTGGGAGTAGAAAGCGCCGACCTGACCTTGGTTGCCGGCTGATGCAGCGATAACGGTACCCTGGGCGATCAGACGACTAGCGAAGACGGACAGCATGCTTTCGGTCCAGCCCGAAGTCTCGCCAACGGAAAGGTTGATCACGTCCATATTGTCGTCATATGCCCTCTGCATAGCTTGCATAACAACATCGTCGGTGGTAGAGCCGCTGCAGCTGAAGACTCGGTAGGCGTACAGGGTCGCCTCGGGAGCAACACCAGTAACGCCATACTCGTTAGGGTTGGCACCGATAACACCAGCGACCACGGAACCGTGACCGTAGCAGTCATCATAAGGGTCATTGTCGGGCGCAAGATCATTGGTGCCATCGAAGTCGTCGCCGACGAAGTCGTATCCGCCAGCGACTTTGTATCCGGAGCCGAAGCCACCGCCCAATGGAGTACGAGTGTAGTCGACACCGCTGTCGATGATACCGATCTTAATGCCCTTGCCCTTGTTTCCAGTTGCTTGCACCTTGTCCGCCTGGACTTGGTTGTTCGCGGAGAAGCCTGTAGAAGGGTAGGCAGAGCCAGTGGAAGTGGAAGTGGCGGAAGCGGAAGCAGTGACTGTCTGTGTCGAGCAGGTCTGCTTCTTGTTCTTGGTGGTGCAGGTGGTCGTGGTGGTCACCTTGGCCGAGGTGGTACCGCTAGGGTGAGAAGTGTATGTTGGCGGGTTTGGCTTGGTCTTGCTGCCTTTTTGGGGAACGTTGACTGAAGGAAGGCTGAGGATGTGAACGGGAAGGATGTTCTGCGAGCATACATTGTCAGCTGCATCGAGGTGAGCTAACAGTCAAACACTCACGATGACACCAGTAGAAGACAAAAGAGAGATGAGGTCCTTTGGGTCAAATCTTATCAGCTGAATTGACGATATGGGATATTGCGGGGCCACTCACCGAATCAGAAGCGCAGGAGATCGACGCTCCGACAAAGAGATCGGACGAGTATTCCTGATGAACGGTGTAGGAAGCAGACCTGTCATTGAGCTGTTGGTAAATGGCTTCGTGGGGCTATCACGCATGTATTGTCAGCGCTATAATAGCTTGAAGAGTCTGCAAAGGGGCAAACGTACAGAAGCTGCACGTTTCAAGTTAGCCGATTGATAATGGGCGGTAGAATCGAATTCGACAATGTATCGACCGGCAACGACGGTGCTGCATGACGGGAAAGTGATACATGGTCAGCCCAGGCTGAAGACAGCTGGTCAGAGGAAGAAGGTGCTCACGAAGATCCTCCAGTGGACTTCTTCACGTCCGAGAGGGAGAAAGCGGACGCTGAGCCGAGCAAACTCAGAGCGAGCGTGCAGACTGCTGAGAACTTCATGGTAATGACAAGTGTGCTGTTCGGTTCCAATCGAGAGTTTTGAACGGGCTATGTAGTCTGACAATGCGGAAGCGATCGAATTGGGAGAGGAGGAGCAGCGCTTGACCTCGTGGTATCCTTGTATCCTCGAAAAGAGCGTATGTGTCAGGCTGTGCAGTGTGTAAAGAGCGTCTGTGTGTGAGATTGTCGGTAAAGGTAAAAGAGTGTATGGGTCAAATGCTTGGCTATACACAATGGCCGTACTCCTCGCTGCTGTCTATGTGGCTATGTACAAAGAGAAGGAGGAATGGGGAGTGAGGAAGTGAAACAGAGAAGAGAGAGGACTTTGACGATGTTGTAGTTGGATCGATCCTCGAAATATTAGTGTAAACAAAGGTCAACAGCAGCTGCTATTCGAAAAAGTAGTGGCAGAAAGCGTCAGTGGCATGAACAGGGTCTAAAGAGCGGGAGCGGGACTATTCCGAGTCAGCGCCCACCTGCCAGATAGGTTAACTCTATTCCGCACCCCTCGGACGTAACTAACTGGGCAGTAGCAGTAAGTACACCTGTTCCTAGGAGACGATATACGGTATACCGACGCGTCAAACACTCAAGACTCGCGAACGTGTACCATATGCCTCGCTCTTTGGTCCACGCGTGCACTTACTCGTTCCGACGCCTTGCCGAGGAACGTAAGCACATAAGCTGCATATGCTTGCTTGCTTGCTGCTGCTGTACGTGATGCACGCTGTGCTATACGTGATACATGATACGTGCTACGTGGCCCACACCGGCGGGGCCACGCGCATTGCGTGTGAACGATCGGAGTGATTTCTTTATGCTTCCGAGACGGCTTACGACGTATCAACAAGAACAAACAAGCTGGCCACGCCAAGCGGATGAGATGCGCTGATTGTTGGGCGATCAAACATCCCACGCAAGGACAGCTGCGTGCCTGGATACCATGATTTTCCCCCTGGCACAATCCGTTACTCGACGTCGGCCCCCCATTCAACAAAGCCTTAGGCTGCTTGTACCCGATCGACAGCCTCATCCCAGGCATGAAGCCGTGACTATCCGTTCTAATACGCGTACTTTCTTGCAGGTCGAGATGTAGAGGCAGCACGTCACTGCCGTCATTCGGAGAGTGTCTCACTTCGGTCACTCACACACGCGTCACTGTGTCGATTGCAATAAACATGAAACACGAGATCATGACGTTGGCAGCTCCAGCGACCTAAGCAGCGGGTCTGCATAACGAACGTTCCATTGATGTATGGGGGACAAGGTACCCAAGTCAGCTTGCACGCGTTGGATGGTATGTATACTACTATCAACGTCATATTGGTAGCAGACTAACGCTTATTTGGCATGCTGGACCGTTCGTGTATATAGGGTAGGCGAGGTTGACTGCAAGATCTCGATTGATTCACGATACAGTTGGTAGAGGTACTTTCCAATGTAATAGAGCGTATCAGTGCCAGGTGGAAGACTTACAAATGCTAGAGCGCGAAGGGAAAATGAGAAAGTAGCCACGTGATTTATCAGTCGATCTTTCGCTTTGGATTAGGAGTGCTCAACAAAGAGGTCAGACCAACCATCATTTGTGTGACAAGCTCGCTGAGGGCTGGAGGAAGGAATGTGCATGCAAGTGAGACACGAGTGATCAAGTAATGAATGTGCTACAAAGAAACAACGAATCTGGCTATACCGAGTTTCCGGAGATCCGGAAAACCATGAGCTCATCTACCATCTATCCTATCTATAGAGTAGGAGTGGGGAGTGACCATCTGGATCTTAGATCTAGATCTGGTCGACGGGACGCTTGTTGCCGAACGAGGCACGCTCGGCGGCCTCCTCCTTTCGCTTGGCCCAGAAGTCGTGGTTGACAGTAATGAGCTTTTGCTATAGTATCAAAACATGATCAGCTTCCACGCGCAGTTGAGATATTCGAGCACGCTAAGTACTCACGTTCTGGTCGTGCTTGATCTGCAATAAAAAACCACCAACGGATTGGGAGAAGCATGTATTCGTCAGCATTCCTCCTTGATATTGCCGCTAGCTGCCACGCACCTTGTCCCAAGGCTTCCAGTCACCGCTGCGGTCCCAGACGACCTCGGGTCCCTGGGAGAGACGGTAGAGGTAGTAGGTCGCGCCGCCGACGGCAAGGCCGACAATGCTACGTAGACGAGCTGCATCAGCGTTTGATACATGATAGCGCACGAGAGATGAGTAGTGGCGAAGAAAGCGTCCTATCGGCCGAACGCTGCACGCGCGTTCGATGGCTATTGCCGCTTGCCACTTGTCGTTGTTGGTAAGGTGAGATGGAGGTATGACTCACCCGAAGATGGGGATGGTCTCAACAGGGAGCCACTTCTTGATGGAAGCACGAGTCTGGAGCAGGAGTACACCGATCAGCGGCGGTCTCGTGGGTTTGACAGAGCTACAGCGGCGGAGGTGGTCGCCGCCAAAAGCCAGAAAAATTGGACTGGTGACTCACCGCCATTGTGATTAAAGTTTTTGCGTGTGGAGTGTGGTATTAGATATGAGAGGAGTACGAAGTGTTCTTTCTGAACGTCTAAGATCTAAAGTCTACTTTTCTATGTTGATGTTTTGGTTCGAGATGGATGTTGATGCTTTCGAAAAAAAGTCTCTCGTAGCTCGTATCTATATATCGTGCTAGTCGACTGCTACCTGCATAGCTCGTAGCTGCAGTATCAGCTCTGGCAGCCAGGCAGGCAAGCATACAGGATCTGGTCAAACGCCTTTTTCATTAAACATAGGGACCTTTGCCAATCGGATGTAATTCGGACTTCCGTCCGACGGCATAGCCTGCTCTCTCGCGTGGCTTTAATCCCGCGGTGATATTGCTAGGCCCCAGCTTGTGGTGCATTTGGTTCCGTCATAATATCAACTCCACAAAATCAAAAGTCGGTTTCGAGTCATCTTATCAGCTACGCTACCAGTCAAAGCCCACCGCACTCTATCTCACGGTCTGACAAGAGGAACAGACATCGTACCTCTCATACACTCCACTTAAAAACACCACATTATGTCCGGCGCAGCTCCCGCCGACCCCGCGGCGACGATACAGCTCTCCCCAGAGGCTGAAGCGCAGTACGAGCTCATTACACGACGCTTACAGGAAGCTACAAGCACAGACATCATCAGGAAAGTATTGAGCGAAGGGGACAGGCCTGTCAGGTGTTACTGGGGTGAGCTATCAGGCTGTGCCTGTCGTACATGTAGGAGAACTCTGCTGATACGAGTCCCGACGTTGTTGCAGGTTCCGCAACCACCGGTCGACGTGAGTCAAACATGCGCACTATACCTTACAGCTCGGTGGAGGCTGACCATATATCGATTAACAGCTCACATCGCTTACTGTGTACCTTTGCTCAAGATTGCCGACTTCCTGACCGCAGGCGTGCATGTGAAGGTCCTTCTTGCTGGTGAGTGAGCTTTTCACCTCATGTAGAATATCAGCTGATCGTCGTATGTTGGACATCGCAGATGTATGTTCGATCCTCGGTGCTGCCGTTCTTTGACGCCTAATCTGATGATCGTCGTCATAGCTGCACGCCTTCCTCGACGCCTCCAAATCCACTCTCGAGACCCTCAAATACCGTGTCAAGTACTACTCTACCGTCCTCAAGACCGTCTTCACCGTTCTCGGCGTGCCAACAGACAAGCTCGAGTTCGTTACTGGTACGAGCTACCAGCTCAAGGCGGACTACACCTTGGATGTGTACCGGTGAGTCATTTTACCATCATCTATTTCGCTCTCGAATGGGCGCTCAAGCTGACGCCTGTCCTGCTAGCTTCCACGCCCTTACCTCGACCCGAGAAGCAGAGCACGCTGGTGCAGATGTCGTCAAGGAGTCGGAATCACCGCTCATGAGCAGTCTGCTTTACCCCGGTCTGCAAGCTCTTGACGAGCAGTATCTCGACGTCGACTTCCAGTTCGGCGGTGTTGACCAGGTGCGTAGAGCAACCTCGTCTTTCATCACACGTAAAACTGACAATCACATCTTCTCAAGCGAAAAATCTTCATGTACGCCGCCCAGTTCCTGCCCAAACTCGGTTACGCCAAGCGCGCACACCTGATGAACCCCATGGTGCCCGGGCTGGCTGGTGGAAAGATGTCCGCCTCCGACCCCAAATCCAAGATTGATTTCCTCGACAGCGCTGCTGACATCAAGAGCAAGATCAAGGCTGCTCTGTGCCCGCCTGGCGAAGTGGAGAACAACGGTATACTCGCATTCATCAAGACGGTGCTCATCCCAACGCAAGAGCTGCGGATCGAGCAAGCCCGAACTCGCGGCGAGAAGAGCTTCACGGGCGAGGGCAGCTTTGTTCGACCTGGTGCGCCGGAAGGCGCCGTCTGGAGTATCTCTCGGCCGGAGAAGTTTGGCGGGGATGTCCACTTCACCAAGTACGATGATCTGGAGAAGGCGTATGTGGCCGGAGATGTGCACCCTGGTGATCTCAAGGCTGCGGTGCAGGATGCCATCATCGCACTTCTTGCGCCTGTCAGAGCGGCGTTCGACGCCGACCCGGAATGGCAAGAGGCTGAGCGACTCGCGTACCCTCTTGCGTCCGTGCAAGGCAATCTGACCCCTGCCGATGCCGACGCCGAGAAGAAGGTGAGCATCCTTCACTAGTCTCTCGAATAACAGCGATATACACTAACGTTGCTTGTAATGATTTCCAGCAAAAGAAGAAGGATGTGCGAAAGAAGCCCCCTACAGAAGAGGAGCGTGCAGCCTTGCGAGCAGCAAAGGAGCAGGAAAAGGAGGCAAAAGCCGCTGCCAAGGCCGCTGCGGAGGGCATCGCACCGTCCACCCAGTCCGTTCGTTCTGCGGAGCTCACCCAGACCATGCAAAAGGCGGCCGAGGCTTCACCAGTAGCCGTAGCCAGCGGAAGTGGATCTCAGCGTACGGTAAGCTCACGATCCACCTTACTGAGGTCGTCGGGTCCTGCGCTGACTGTTGTATAACCCAGGTCACTACGACGTCAATGCCAAGACTCAAGCTCCTTGCTAAAGGCAAGGTCAGGGATATCTACGCTTTGCCCGATGCAGAGGACGCGGACAAGCTGTTGTTCGTCGCCACGGACCGAATGAGTGCTTTTGACGTTATCATGAACAACGTGAGTGTTTCGCAGCAAGTATCGAGTATCAGGTTATGATGCATATTGACTGGAATCTCTCCTTATAGGGCATCCCGCAAAAAGGTGTCACACTCACGACCCTCTCCCTCTTCTGGTTCGACAAGCTCAAGAACATCTTGCCCAATCATCTCATCGCGCCATCAGCAACTTCCCATACTCTTACGCCCGCACAGCAGTGGGAACAATTCCCGCGATCCTTGGATGAGTACAGGGATCAGCTCGAAGGCAGGAGTATGATCGTGAAGAAGTGCGAGGTGGTCAAGATCGAGGCTATCGTACGAGGCTATATCACTGGTGAGGATAATTCGCCTTGCAGCGATAAAGTTGGGTATCATAGCTGACAAGGATTTGTTTGTCACGCCGATAGGTTCGGCTTGGTCAGAATACAAGAAGTCACAAACGGTGCACGGTATCCCCATGCCGGCGGGTTTGGTGGAGTCGCAAAAACTGCCTAAGCCTCTGTTCACCCCTTCGACCAAGGCGGACCAGGGAGAACACGACGAGAACGTCCATCCGGATAAGGGTGAGTAGGCTGTACCGTGTCTCTGTCATCACAGGACTACCCAAAGCCTTGTATCAATCAGAACAACAGCTGATATATGCTCTGCGTTACCAGTCAAAGACATCTGCGGTGCGGAGCTTGCGGCAGAGATCGAGTCGGTGGCCGTGCGCCTGTACACCGAGGCATCGGAATACGCCCTTGCCCGCGGGCTCATTTTGGCCGACACGAAATTCGAGTTCGGCCTACTGGCCTCCTCGACTCCGGGCTCATCGTCGAAGCCAGAACTGATATTGATCGATGAAGTCCTCACTCCGGACTCGTCGCGATACTGGGCCGCGGCGACGTACGCCCCCGGTGAACCGCAGCCGAGCTACGATAAGCAGTACTTACGAGATTGGCTCATCTCGAAAGACCTCAGAGGGAAGGAAGATGTTACCCTCCCCGAAGACGTGGTGCGGGAGACCAAGAACAAATATGAGGAAGCACGGGATCGCGTTATGGGTTTGGGCGAATTTGGGAAACATGGCAAGAAGGGTGTCACAGCCGGAGACGAGGATCTGCCTTTGCAGACGGACCAAGTCACGGATGCTATTGAGACCGAGGCGAACAACGTCGGCAAGCATGGCAGGATAGGTGTGAAAGCTGGGGATGAGGATCTGCCATTACAGACGGACCAAGTCACGGACGCTATTGAGACCGAGGCGAACAATGTCGGCAAGCATGGCAGGATAGGTGTCAAAGCCGGGGATGAGGACCTGCCACTGCAGACGGATCAAGTGACCGACGCCATTGAGGAAGAAGCCAACAACCTTGGCAAACATGGCAGGAAGGGTATCAAGGCAGGCGACGAAGACCTGCCATTGCAGACGGACCAAGTGACGGATGCGATCGAGTCGGAGGCGAGGAAGCTCTAGGCAGGTAATTATACGATGGGATTGTAGATGACTATCCAATATACTATGAAGTCTCTTGATATGATTACAAGCGCCTGTGTGAGCGGGTGTCGCGATGATCCGCGCAAGCTGTTTCAACCCGGAGAAGTGCGTACAGACCAGCACGAAGGTCTCATTTACATATAGTCAATATCATTACCGTTATCGTTTCGTAGTCTGAGTCTGCTGTCGTACTTTACATAACTCGTTACTGCTTACTCGCCATACTGTGCTGTATACGACTACACATTTGCCTCGCCGTAAGATCCCGCCCCGCTCAACATTATAGCTTGGACGCGAAGAACCAGGTATCCACTAGACGACGATATCACACGAGCGAAGCAATGTCAACACCGGTCAGCTATGATAAACGTAAAGGAGTCCTCCTTGCACGAGCACTCACGATCATTGCCCTGATCGCCATTACCCATACTCATATCGACACTGCCGACCAATTCGAACCCCACACTCTCCATAGCGGAGAGAATCGTACAACCAAGCAAGCGAGCCTGCACTACTTCGCTGCCTGTAGATGACCAAAAGGGGTTTCCTCGTAATTTGAGTTGCCATGCGCCCGGCTCTTTCTCGTGCGCCGTCTGGATCCCGAGGGGCCATGTCTGCGCGGCGGTGGCAACACAATGAGCAACATAGACAATCAGCGTCCGTTCGTAGTGGCCCGTATGAGGAGAAGTACGGTGTGAGAATGCGTGGGGATGGAGCAGACGCACCTCCACAGCTCGGATAAAGGTCTGCTTGACGTGCGCATTGGGCGGATCGATGATGCGGACTTTATCACTCTCGTTGAAGCTTATAGCGAAGTAATACCTCTGTCTCGGAGGGACCGAGTGGAGAAAGAGAGTGTCCTTGTCCAAACCCTTCTTGGACAAGTCGCAAGCTTGGTGCAGGTCCCACCCGACTGTTGAGAGGGCGTTCAGTACGTGCGACATAAGTCGGCGAGCCACGATGGCGTAGCTGCCTCCCTGCCCTGTAGTAGGAGGTCAGTGGTGTGAGCGCGGGGTCGAGCAGCGATTATGCAAATGCAAGAGGACAAGCAGGACGGTCTGAGAAGTATCGTAAAGTGAGACATAGAAGACAACCAAAGAGGATGATAGCAGCAGGAGATAGAACAGGTATGGACGCCAAGACCACACTCACACGGTCGGCCAGAGAGCTTCCACTCATAACCCCCATAATACTCCCCCTTCTCCTGAATCCCCAAAGGCCACGCTCTCCTAATCGCCTCTTCGACAGCCGGGACCGTACTGAGGGGTAAACCAATCAATCGAAGTCGGTCCGTCCGAGCGAGATGGAGACAGGCGTACATGTGGGGGAACGGCGGTGGGGGGTCGCTGTTGGTCTTGTTGCTGTTCATGTTCTCTTGCTGGAATTGTATAGGAGGCGCTTTCTCTTCTCTGAAGTTGGACGAGTTGGAGGGGTTGTATGCTGGCGGGGCATTGGCTGGGGAAGAAGAGGACGAGGAGGAAGAGGCGTTGTGCGAGTTGACGAATTCGGATAGACGGCCCATGTCGTTGTACGTTAATCGTTGCTGGTGATCGTTGATAGTTGATCGTGGGTATATGTCTGGCTGTTGTTAAAAGTCTGGACGAGTCAGAAAGCTGTGAGGGATGTGTACGTGTAGAGAGAGACGTCGCGAGGACAGCATACAAGTACCCGAATATATATATACCTTTGCCAAGACGAGAAGACGAGAAGCGGTGCATGACAACCTACACCACCAACACACAAGCCGAGAAGCACTTTATGCATCCCAGATCCAGGCACCCGACAACCCGATGATAGGTTGTCAGTTACAATCTATTATACACTCCCCTCACTTTCTACCTAGCACTAGCTGTTCGACACGCGACGCGGTCAGATCATGTCCATGTCCATGTCCAAAATCAACTCTCTGTCTTCTCGAGCGAACATTGATTGAACGCATTCACTGATTTGTCAACTCCACGTATCGCAATACCGGCAAAAGAGGACTCAGCCGCCATGGCGACGGAATTCGACGATGTGTGAGCTGCCGCCCAAAGCTCAATCTCAGGCACTAGCTGACACACCTGTCGCCTCATTGTGCGACCGCAGCCTCACAAATCAGCCCGTCGTCATTGACAATGTCAGCTTTTCTTATCATTTCACCGCCCAGATATATGGAGAGCTGACACTCAACGCAGGGCTCTGGCACAATCAAAGCTGGTTTCGCGGGCGAAGAGCAGCCGTCATGCTACATACCTTCATTGTGAGTCACTAGCTACGAGTGTACGAGTCAGACGTCGAGCCGCATGTCTGGCACTTGGCACACTGAGCTACAACGAGACACTACTCCGTACTGATACTGATGTTCTCGCAGCGTTGGCCGTCCGAAACACCCCCGAGTAATGGCAGGCGCAATACAAGATAACCTATTTATCGGACGACGCGCACAGGAATTACGGGGATTACTGAAGATCAAGTATCCCATGGAGCACGGCGTGGTCACTGATTGGGACGACATGGAGCGGATATGGGGCTGGGTATATGGCGAGGGCCTGAAAGCGCTCAGCGAGGAGGTGAGTCAGCTCGTTAATACATCCGGTAGTGCAATGAATCGAGCTGATGTATAAAACATGCGTCGTCGCGCCATAGCACCCAGTACTGCTGACGGAAGCGCCGCTGAATCCACGGCAGAATCGCGATGTCGCCGCGCAAATCTTCTTTGAGACATTCAACGTTCCGGCGTTCTTCACCAGCGTACAAGCGGTGCTCAGCTTGTGAGTGACTTCGCGAGCCCTGAGGCGGAATGATCGCCTGCGCGGGTCCGGATGCCTTCTCAGAAAGAGTTGATAGCTGACCACGCTCGCAGGTACTCGTCAGGGCGGACGACGGGTATAGTCCTTGATTCGGGAGACGGCGTCACACACGCGGTACCGGTCTTCGAGGGCTTTTCGATGCCGCACGCCATTAGAAGGATAGATCTCGCAGGGAGAGACGTGACGGACCACTTGCAATTACTACTACGGAAAGCGGGGTACTACCTGCATACCTCAGCGGAGAAGGAGGTGGTCAGGACTATAAAGGAGAAGACGTGTTATCTCGCTTTGAACCCTGCGAAGGAGGAGAAAGATCAGGGTGGCGCATGGGAAGAGTTCAGGTTGCCCGATGGCAAAGTCATCCAGGTGAGCTAATGGCCAATCAATTCCCACGACACGTAGCACGCGAGGGGAGGCTGTAGCTGACTCTGACTGTGTGTGTCAGCTTGGCGTGGAACGCTTCTTGGCACCTGAGATATTGTTCAACCCCGAATTGATTGGACAAGAATACCCAGGAGTCCATCAGGTAAGCTCGTACATGCCGCCGAAAAATATGTCAAGCTGACACTGACATAGGTCATTGTGGATTCGATAAATCGAACCGATTTGGACCTGCGAAAATCACTATTCAGCAATATCGTTCTTTCTGGCGGATCAACATTATGCACGGGTCAGCTTCCTACTTGTTATCCTGACCAATGAGCTCAGCTGACACCAATGTGATTTTACAGGCTTCGGCGATCGATTATTGAATGAAGTGAAAAAGCTCGCGCTGAAGGACGTCAAGCTGAAGATCTACGCACCGCCAGAACGCAAAGTGAGCTCTTCGGTTCTCCTTTCGCAGAAAGGATTCACAAGAGCTCATGCTGATGCTTTGCAGTACTCCACTTGGATAGGAGGGAGTATCTTGGCTGGTCTCAGCACGTTCAAGAAGGTAAGCTATATCGGCGCATCGTGGTCCATCAGCTGACGAAGATGAAATATAGATGTGGGTGTCAGCGGACGAGTACAAGGAAGATCCCGATATCATACATAAGAAGGCGTTTTAGTAGTCCGACTATCCTTTATCCTCTATCTCTATTGTGAGGTAGTCAGGCACAGCGAACGTGAGAGCGCCTGGTAGGATGTGTCAGGTGGTCAGGCGCGGGTCGGCAAGTATTGTGTGCATGGCATTTTTGATATCCTCTGTTTCATACCATTCATGTATTGTATACCTCACAGCGGGCGTGTGGTGTGATGTGATGTGGTGTGGTGTGGCGGGGTGGCAGAGCAACGTCGTGTCAAGTCATAAATTTTGCACCTGAGTCACGAGTCGAGCACCTATGTGGCTGAACGTTGTGTCCGGTGAAAGGCTTTTGTATGACGACCATGTTCATTTCCAACTTGGAAGAGAGTTACGAAACATCGGGATATCGAGAATGTGCGTCTTCGAGCAAGAGACAGACACAGAAGCCAGAAGCCAGAACATTTGGTTTGAGATCGGAAATACATGGATCATACTGGTACAAGCATGCTACGAGCGGGACCGGTAACTATCGTAAAAGGCAGAAGAGAAAGGGGACAATGCAATGAGGATCCAAAAGAGGATGTATGATTATATGGTTTGGCGTAATGGGTCATTGTTGTGCGGGACGAGTGTAAGTCGTCGTGTTTAAGAATCCCTGGTGGGTGGGGTTTGAAGCGCGGTACTTGGACCACCATTCGGGGTTGCGCTGGTAGAGCTTTACCTGCGAGCGAGAGCGAGATCTTATCAGCGCGTGTCCTATCGCTAGAGCTTGCCAAGAAGAGAAGGAAGACTCACGTCCTGGTCGGGGCGGACCTTGTCCCATGGGTGCCAGCAGTCGCCGGTGTGGTTCCACACCACGTCGGCGTCCTGCGAGACGTGGTAGACCATGAATGAGGCGATGGAGCTCATGACGACGACGATGCTAGTGAGTTGTAGAGAATCAGCCACTGTCAAATTGTATGCAGAGAGTATGAAGGAGGCTCACCCGGCAAGAGGATAGACTTCGGTGGGGAAGAATCGCTTGGTGAAGAGGGTGCGCAATGGGGCTGACATTGTTGTATGAGTGTGTTTGGGTGGGTGGGTAACTAGCAGAGCTAAGTTGTTAAGTGCGTTGGGTGGTTGGTTGGGTGAGTGTATTGGTGTGTTGTCCGATGAGGATGGATCTGTCTTGGGCTTGACACTGGCCCCTCTTTATACCTTGTCCCAAGGGCTGAATCTCGGGTAACCCCTCATTCGCATCGGATCTCGACGGTGCCATACTACAATGATACGACGGAGCGACGATGCAATGGTACAGCGTATGCATAAGCTTGATACTACAGATCAATGTTAGATAACGCGGCACGAATAGGAATGCGCCGTTCGCGCCCGAGTCCGAGTCCGGTGTCAACCTAATCCTAATCAGTCCTTATCCCTACCCCTTATCGTCCTTTGTCCTTGTGCGGTACATAGCGCAGTGAGTATCAGCGTTTCAGCTCGTGATCAAGGGCTGGAACAGTCGCTCGCTGCAAATCGCCAACTCCACCCGAAGGACAAAATGGATCAACTCGGCGTGACTTCCCGCTCGTAAAAATGAAAGAGACCCTTACCCCGCATTGTAGCATTCTCACTCCTACGGCAGAGTCGGAAAGTATAATTTGCCAACTTACGTGCTGAGCCGGCTCACACCGGAAAGTATAATTTTCACTACCATATCCGGTAATTCAAGTGCGAATTATGCCTCAACCCGACTCTGTCCGTCAGGTCCGCCAGGTCCGGCAGGGTTACGGCCGCGCGCGACTCCTTGCTACAGCTCTGTCGTTCATGCATTCGCATACGCAAACTCCCGAGCACGTCCGCCGTTCACATCGGACGTCCAACCACATGTATCGTGTATCACGTCGATAGTAGTCGGAAAGCAAGGGTGCCTGGAGATCACGCGCGTCCCCGCTTTCCCGCTTTCCTGCATTCCTTTCCTGCAATTCGCAAGTTGAGAGCCAGACATCGTATCATATCCCCGCACCGCACCGCACCGTGAATTTCCGAGCAGATAGTCGGATGAGTGTGGCGTCGTATCAATACGAGTCGCGTTGTGCTTGCGCTTGCGCCGATTCGGAGCAGATACGATATACGATCCATCGCAAGAAATACGGCCGCGCACCGCTCTTGATATCAGCGTTGACGTCCAGCACGTAGAGGATATTGCTGGGCGATAGCGATAGCTGCTTGATTGCCTTTGGTCTGTGAGGGATGTATGAATTGATCTCTTGGTGAGGTCCGCGCGGCCGTGTGTCTTCTAGGATCCGCGGTTTTGCTTTTGCGTGGGAGCGGGGTGACCGTGATCGCAGCACGTACGGACGTACGTTTGCGAGCGGGGAAAGAGATCCGTGCTGCCACCTCGCGCCTGAGAGATGATTGGTGCGAAGCTATCACTGATTGCACGGTACGGAACCGCGTCGTCTGAGATAGTGTCGTTGCGCAAATCAGTAGCCCGTTGTTTAGTATGCGATAGTCGTACCCTCTACCGCAGCGAGACCGACGACAGGTACCAGATATGTATCTCATGCGAAGCACCTAGTGCCGATACGCTAACGCTGATACACGTGACATAATACACTACTTGATCTATGGCTATTATACATCTAATCTGTCCCGTGCTCTCGGTCGTTGATGATATCTTCGACAGGACGATCTCGGAACAACCAGTACTTTTGCAATATGAAGACCAGATCAAAGGTCAATGACAGTGCTGACAAACCCAATTTCGCGGGATTGGCAATTATGCCCGAAGGATCCTGAGCGATGAAGATGGACGATACGACGAGCTGGACGAAAGATAGCACTGAGCCGAGTAAATCCTGTATGACATACACTTCGTTAGCGTTATCTCGTGCGAGCAGTTCCGGCAGGCGAGACATGTGATTGATGACTCACGCAGATGATCTGGCCGATCGCGAAGCCCTCCACACTCCTAATTCGCCAGTTGAGTATGACCTGCGGGACGTATTTGACCGCGGAGATGAACAGCTTGATGGAGGACACAAAATACAGCCAATCCAGTAACTCTGTCTTCCCGCTCCACACTAGAATCGCTGATACGAATGCCGCGATAATAATGCCCACCAGGGCTATTTGGGCTAGGATGGAGGGTCGGGCGGACGTGCCAGCCGCTATCAAATCGGCTTTGCTACTTGTTCCATTTGGATTTTGCGCTCTAGGACCCTGAGAGCGGAGTAAAGGCGATGATTCGGATCCTTCGTCCCCCGCCGACGAGGTTGAGTACGAGTACGCATCAACCGACCGCCGGGCGTACCACCATACTTGCGCTAACGTGATGCTCGATATAATCAGGGCGTGCAGCGAGAAGGCCAAGTCGGATATGGAGACTTGAGGGAGATGGCCGTCGTGTCGCGATTGATACTGTTCTCGAGCAACGGGCGAGAAGTAAGCGCCCCAGCTCCATATCGTCAATGCGAGGAATCCCAGCGGGTTCAGATAGATGAAATCGGGTGACAGCCCGTCGGTCCTGTCATCTCTACTTCAGCTCATAAGATCTTACTTTATGAGATGTACGATGGCTGCTCACCGCTTCCGCCTGTAGTTGAGTATGATCTGAGGGTAGAACGAGTATGACCAAGCGATAAAGTACGCTACGCCCGTAACGGACACAACCGCATTCCAGAATGGGTGTGATTTAGAGTCGGTGATACTGTCTAGCAGGAGCATCGTGTCGACCCAGCGTAAGTTTGTAACTATCGATCAAAGTCTTGATGAGAGTTAGATGAGCAGAGTACAATCCATGTTGATCACCTATCCTCCAAGACGCACGAGGATGGAATGGGATGAGACGAGATGATGTGATCGGTGACTCACCTCCACCCTGCTAAGCACGAAAATGGCTCATGCAACGAGGCCTTAGTTTGCTCCCGTCTGACCACACATATGGCAGCCACGTGTTGGCTCAGGGAGGCTGTTGTCAACGAAATATGGCAGCTGCGAGTGGCCACCTATTGTCTACTTTCTACGTTCTACCCGCTGTCTCCTCCATGACCATCTATAACTGCTTCGTACTCTACTTGTACATACCACGGTCCCCGTTCAGATACCAGCACAGCAAAGGGCGAGCAGCATTTGTCTGTGATCGTTATTCGATTCGAAAAGCGCACTTTCTTCGACGCTGGCAGTCTTCGATACTCTTCCGCTGGATTACGACCAGCTGCCATTTATCGCGCAATTGGTGTCCCAGGTGGATTCCAAGTGTGCTTTCGATCGAATTTCTTGCCTTAAGTGTCAAGCATCGAACAAGTCACTCTCTCTCGTCTTCGCTGCGCGAACACATAACAGCATGGAACAGCAAATACCCAGAGGGTTCATCCCCGTTCCAACGGAGTATGCCGTGAGTCACCTCTGACCACTGGAGACCAGACAGAGCTGACACGTCCTTCCCTACAGATCTACGAGTACGTTCTCCCAATGATTCCCGGACTCTTGGATCGTTTCACTGACATAGCGCAGCTCGTATGCCGTCGACCCTACATGGCAGTTGAAATTCACCATCATCTGGACATCGGTCCTGGCGTTCTCAACCGTCATCTCCCTCCCGTACATATATAGATCATGGCGGAACGGCCGACTGTACTCCGGTCTGGGTATCACCGAATCACTCGAAGCCTCGCTCGCGTTTAGGGGCGAGAAACAGTCTTTACCTCCCAGCGCAGGCTCTAAGCGCAGCCAAACCACGTTCTTCTCTCGCTCAGCCACCGGCGTCGGCGCGATGGTGCAGAGCATCAGTCTGTGGACTTTGCCTATGCCGAACATCACGTGGTGGAAGGGTCAAGTGGGCGATTGTTGTCGCCGCGCATATTTCACCCTTGGTATAGCCCAGCTCGGACTGGTGCTCGCCTATATGGGCGCAGTAGTTGCGTGCTTTGTCGTCGGAGCAGAGTTGACCCAGAACTCCAATCGACCAGGTACGTACATCACATTCAATCTCGTAGATCTCGTGCTGATGTATCGCTTCTCGGTGTACAGGATTCGTCGCTCTGGCTACGCTGCCTGTGATCATGTTGCTCTCCCTGAAATCCCCATTACCACTCCCGATCTTCCTCCCCTCGCTCTCGTACGAGCATTACAACTACCTCCATCGATGGGCCGGGCGGACTCTCTTCCTCGCCACGACCGTCCACGGCGGCATGTGGATCAACCAGTTCATCGCCAATAACGAGTACGACCAAATCAGCGCCGATAAGTCGAAGCGCGGTATTCTGGCTTATGCCCTCATGGGCATGGTCGTCATCACTAGCTTGAAGCCGGTTAGGAGGAGGTGTTACCAGATTTTCTGGGTGGCTCAGTGAGTACTCGTCGAACCACTTCGAGATTTGAGCAAATAGCTTATCAAGATGTGTTACAGCGTCATGTTCTTCGTCGGATTCTTCGCTGCCGTGTCGTACCATACACCGTACAGCCGCCCCTGGGTATACCCCTGCTTGGCCATATATGGCTACGAGTGAGTCGCATGTTACCAAGTCCAAGGCAGTCCACTGATCTTGAACCCAGTCTGTTGGTCCGCATGTTGAGATATCGTATCAAAGATGCCACAATCGTTCCCGTAGATGACACCTTGACTATGGTCAGTGTGATCGATCATTTTCAACTCATACTTTCGCTGATCTTTCCCAACTTACAGATCCACATACCCGACTGCGATGCTGGCTGGCTGCCGACTCAACACGTCTTCGTCCGCGTTCTGAAAGGAAGCGGTATCTTCGAATCTCACCCGTTCACAATTACGAATGCGCCTTCGACCCCCTTCTCCGCCTCGCCCAGAGGGATCATCCTATACGCTAAAGTGTCAGGCGACTGGACACGTAAACTGCATCACATGGCCAAAAACGTGTCCATGGCTTCTTTTGAAGTCGGCGATGACGTGGAAGAGAGAGAAGCGTTCCTGCTCAAGCAAGAAGAGGACGAGCAGCGGGGCATCAAAAGGTCTTTTGCGGGCTTGGACCATCCTGGAAAACAGGTCCAAGTCGTCATCGATGGACCGTACGGTGGACTGAAGATGGATTTGGGGCAGTACGAGAATGTATTGCTCGTCGGCGGTGGTAGCGGGGTGACTTTTATCCTTGGTGGTATCGAGGAAGCGTTACGAGTCAGAGAAAGGGGCAGGGGACCAAGCAAGGTGGACGTGGCGTGGGTCGTCAAGGATTTATGTAAGTGTCGTGTCTCACGCTTGAGCAACTCGACAGGATCAGAGCTGACAGACTCCTCTTGCGTAATCGTAGCCACAATAGAAGCGCTCTCCCCGACACTGTTACACCTGCACAATCTCTCAGTCCGGCTCTCTCTAACACTGACGTACAATCTGTACCTGACGAACCCACCGCACCCCTTACCGGCCTCACCAGCAGTCTTACCCTCCTCGACGACCCTATCGCCCTACAGACCAGAAGTAGCGCAGCTCGTACGCGAAGCTCTCCCTACTCCACCACGCGCATCGGTAGAAGATGCTACCTCCACTACACAGGATACGCACCAACATAGTCAAGCTACCTCAGGTCATGGAGGTGGATTAGCAGTCGTGGCGTGTGGGCCGGAAGGCATCGTCATGGAGGCTAGAAACGCTGTGGCTAATCTGGGCATAGCGGAGAGAGTGAGATGTGGTGGTGTAGGCTTTCATGGAGAGTGTTATACCCTTTAGTCATCGTCGGTGGTTTTGTTTGGGTGTCAGGGCTCGCACTCGCGCGGAAGGAGCTAGGACATTATTGTATTCATATATCTAATCACGATCATCTGCATTATGCAATATGCAATATGCAACGTTAAATGTCAAGTAGGATTGTTCAGGGCTGTCACTTTGACTGTGATGTCAAGGCCCGGGTAGAGCTCGCATGACATGGCTCGATCAAGTACTTATCGTTATTCATAGCATTCAAGCACCATGATACTGACTGCGATACACATTCAGGTAAATGCTGCGTCTCCAATATATGTGTTTATCCTGCTAGCAAAAGACTACATGCACGTATTCTCATCCTTGATCCGGAACCCGCAACCCTCGTCCGCGTCCTCGCCTTCTCCTAAATAAGCCACAGCCAAAGCCAGGCCCAAACTACGTATCCGATCCGCCCCAGATGTCACCTGCACCTTATCATGCAGAAACCCCCACGCCTGCGCCCTCCGTTCCTACTTGTTCTCGTCCTTGCTCCTCTCGCTCTCGCTCCCGCTCGAGCTCCAGTACTTCTCGATGTAACGTATCCACCACCCCTGTTCCCTTTCTCACATAACACAATAAGGCGGGATTGGCATCGCTGCCTGTGCGATCTTGCAGGACTTCCCCAGCGTCGACTTTCGATACTGTCTCGTCATTGTATTTGAAGAATGTCTCCGCTGTGCCATGTCACATATCAGCAATTTATTTCAAGCATATAGGTAATATAGCGAGTGAGGAATGAGAAGCGTGAGGAGAGCGAGAAGAGTGAGGAGTGAGGAGTGAGAAGTGACCAGTGAGGAATCAGGTTTGAGGAGTCGACAACCACACTCACGATGCCCAGGCAACCACGCTTGATAAGTCCAATAATGCCCCGCCCCACTCGTCTTCCCCCTGTGCATGTAGACAGCCACCAGCTCGTACTCGTAGTCGTCCTTCTTCTCCCCACTGTCACCTTCGCTTTTACTTGCCCATATACCGTCCATGCGCGCTTTCAACTTCGGAAGGGATTCCTGCAATTCCTCTATCTCGCGATTAACGATTTCGGCCTCGGCGTCAAGAGCGTCGAATAGGTCTGGAGTCAGTGTCTGTTCGAGCGATGGGACTTCGGAGATGTTCAGTTGTCGGAGTGCCGCGGCGGCATGTTTGAATGTATCGGGTATCGAGAGAGGCTAATGCACAGTAAACGCACATACGATACTGCGTTAGCTGATGGCACTTGGCACTTTGTTCATAGCCGGATATCGGCAAACAGCACCCACCTTGTGATTCCGCAATTGATGTAGCCGCGATCGAACTTCCATCATTTCCCTTGTGACTTCGATAGCCTCTTGCCGCTTGACGGGATCCGCACCGACCAGGAAACGGTCCATGGACAGGGTCTGGCCAAACCCTATGTGGGTGTTGGTCTTGCGCTCTCGGCCAGTCGCGGGGTCGTATTGGGATCGCTACATGTTCCACGCACTCGTTAGCTGATCATGTCCTCCAGACTGTGCTGGGGCTGGGGTCGGAGCAGCTAGCCAAGCCACTCACCCTCATTTGGATATACAGCATCGGCGGGAACTCGTCCATCAGATCCATCATAACACCTTTCTTTCCCTCGTACTCGATCTCCGCGCCTCCGAGATACAGCTCGGCCAAACAATCGTATAGGTCTTTACCCTCTTCCTCGACCCCGATGATCGGGTGCACAAAGACTGACTCGACGGGTGTCTGGGCTTCGAGAAGTGGCTGCTTGCTGGGCGAAGAGGGCAGGGTGGAGTATATGATCTGTTGGCGGTACTTGCACGAGAACAGGCTACGCACACAGGGTGGTCAGCTTCATTGTTTACGGAATATCGGTGAAGCTGACCTCTGGATCAAATTGGTGCCTTGGCTCCCTTCCTGCTCCGAAGGCTGATCTAGCGCTAGCTCCAATTGCGACAACACGTTGATGAGCACTTCTGCCGAGTCCTGTTGCAGACCTGTATCATCCAACGCCTTGATCAGTGCTTCTCATCTAGGGTCCAAGACTAGGAAGCTTACCAAATCGCAAGCCCGAAGTGAGCGTGTCGCGCTTCGCAAGAGCTGGTCTAGCAGGCAACGGCGGGGGCACTGTCGGCAGATCATACGTCGGCTCTTCCTTCTCTTCGACCGGAGACTTCAGCGCCAATTGTTCCAAGCCCGTGGAGGCAGATGGCGAACCCACGTAATCCGGCGGGGAGATATTGGCCTTGTCCGAGTCCGGCTTGGAGACCAATTCGAACTCGTCCTCTTCCATGGGCACGTCCTCGAATCCTTCGGATTTGACGCGTGCGTGTTCCCCGGACGATCGAGACGAGTCGTCCCTATCTTCGCTGGCTCGCTTGCCTAGCACCGAGATCGGGCTGGCGCGAGACGAGGAAGTCGGCACGTCCGCGTCTGCAGGTAGGAGTTGCGGCGACGTTTCTGGCGTTGCCACCTGGGTGGATGAGGGGCTGGGCACATTGGGTATGTCGGGGATAGAGTCGAGCGTTGTTCGTGGTGCAGCGGTGACTTGGGGCTCGACGATGGCGTCTACTTCGGGGCGAGTGATGGCGAGGTAAGCGAGCTCTTCATCCGGTCGAACGGACGCTTGCTCCGACTTGTACAGCTGAAGGAAGAGTAGCCGCAGTTGGCGAACGACTGAATATTCGTCAGCCACTATATCACATGACGTTGATGAATCGCTTACATCTCTTCGATCGCTCCACGTCTGGCTTAGACGGTGCAAAGGGCTTTTGCGTATCCTGTTCAAAGGACAGTACAGCATCGCGCAGAGGCTTGATCGAATACAGATATTGCAGGATGGAGTTCAGGTAACTACTCGGGGGTAAGCTTTATGCCTTTATTAACATATCGTTGAGAAGCGCACCATGTATTACTGTGTGGATGTCAGCGTTTAGTCGCTCCTAAGGAGACGAACATGACTCACCCAATATTCTGCAACCCGACGGGCATCTCCTTGGAGGGCGGCGCCTCAGGTTCTGCAAGGGCTAAGTAAGCGTGTGGTCGTTCGGCTGGATCCGCCAAGCTCACCTCTAGACCCCGTCTCCAAGAAGGTTCGGAGACCCGGTCGTGCTTGTTCTGGGGCATTGGCGATGATCGACAAGCACGAGCGGTAGTGATCTGCTTTACCAGGGTACTCGTTGACCTGCCGGGATCTGTCAGCTTAAACAAAATAGCCACCTCAAAACTCCGACATACAGCCATTTCATATTGCCTAGAGATACAGGTCAGCTTCCACCAAAGTAGACCCTTGACCTATATGCTCACATGATCAAGCCATCATCTACTGCGTCCTTGGGCGCGCTCAGCGCCGCATAAGCCTCGTCGACGGACATCATGGCTTTACCCGACCCTCCCAGCTCTTTCATGATAGCCGAATTCCTCTGCTTGCCAATGACAACCAACGCCTGAGAAAGTTCTTGTTTCTCATCCGAAGAGGCCGTCGCCATCGCTTGTTTGTGCAATGTGAGGATGTAGTCATCCGGCGCTTCGTCCGGTAGCACACATATGGTCTCGGCATATTCCGATGTATAGCCTATGAGCTTGTAGGCTCTGTCCACATCATCTGCGAAGTTACCCGCTCTTCATCAGTCGAGCTTCTGGAAGTGGTGCAGTCGAGTATTGACTTACCAATAGTATACTTGTCCAGTGAACGTTCGGTGACCACTCGCAATTGCAGCATGTCTTTGCCAATGATGGGGGCTTCAGAGATCTTCTCGAGTGCGCCAAGATACTCCGGCCCGTTTCGTGGGTCACATTGTATTTGTAGTCCGTAAGCAATCTCCACTGTCCCCGGCTTGTCCAACTGCGTGACTCCCAAGGCATGGCAGTAAGGTCGAAGTTCATCCGAATAGCCTCCAGGTGCTGCTTGTCAGCGGGTCCATCGAAGTGAAGACTTACCTCTCGGATACCGGACGAAATCCAGCGAATCCCGCAAGGCATCTTCGATCGCTTTCGGCTCGACGAAAGGGGGGTTGACCAGTTTGACATCTGCTTCCGTCAACATAATGCCCGAACAATGTATAGCTCACCATTCTTCTTCGAGAACCAAATCAAATACAGAGTCGCCTCCACCCATGCTCGCAGCATATACTGGTCCATGCGGTCGGCCTGTTGTCGATCTTCGTCTGTCGCATCTTCGGTGAGCTTGAAGGGTCCCACTCGCAATCCTTGTTCCTCCTGTCGACAGGCAAAGCCGATTTGATACAGCATATGCGAGGAGGTGAACCCAGCGCCGATCTTGCTCTGGAATTTGGGGTTGTCGAGTTTCACCCAACCTCTTTGCCCCTTGAACAGGGGATTGATCAAGAGCCTTGCCATACAGGCGTCAGCATAACAGGGGGAAATGAGATGATGCAAGGTAACTCACGTCGTGATAAGGCTCCACGCCTCGTTTACACTTTGCACTCCGCTCATTCCGACACCAGGATTACTTAGTTTCTCCGAAGTGAAGCCTTTGACCAATCCTACGGGCAATTGACCGGGCACCAGTCCAGCATCGACGATGACCCAAAGATCCGATGAGCAGCTCACAAACAGTCTGGCCGGCGTTTGAGGCGTATGGAACTCAGACCATGACTTGTCACTGTCCAATCCGAAGGTAAGGTGGGGGAACACATTCACTGCTTCGTCGACTGTGCCTCGCTCTATCCGAGAAGAAGCAGTAGGCTTGATCAACTGCCGGAACTCATGCAGATGGTGGTGTGTTTCCTCTGCCATTGTTCTCGATGCCATTACGTCGTTGAGTCGCGATAGCTCCTGAGCCCGTTCCGCCTGAGCTTCGTCCAGACTTTCAGGTGTGGTGTACGTTTCGTCGGCTTGTGCCGCTTGCTTCCATTCCTCCATCGTGCCGATAGCCGGAAGCGGCCCTTTGCCCACTTGGATCCGTAGCCATCCCCAACATTGTGTACAGAAGTACCACTCATGATGATGCTCTCGCGACCCGGGCAACGCCTCCCAAACATCATCGAGCGTGGCCGTTCGCTGGGTATCAGGCAGCGACCGTATTGATGCGGATGAGCGATTTGATGGGGCTGGACTAGGAGAAGAAGGATTTGCGGGAGATGTAAGGCCGCTCTTGACGCCTCCTGGAGGAACGGGTAGAGTCGCAGAGCCCGTTGATTCAGGAGGGCCGTGCGACTTCTTGGCTGTCGGCTGGGGTAGTTCTTTGATGTGTGGTTGCACAAGCTCATGCTCATGGGCCAGCTTGAGCAACCGTCTTGGCAGGACACCTGGCCCGACTATCGGTCGTATGGGCGAAGGCGAGGAGTCGTCGACGTCCATCATGTTGTACTGCTCCAGATTGGCTTGCCAGGCATTCACGCTGATGTTGGGCTTTTCTCGAGAGCCGGACTGAGCCGGTTGAGCTGGTGGCGTCACTGTCTCAGTGTAAAGCATGTCGTCGTCGCTGCCCGTATGCTCTGCTATGATGCCGGGAGTATAGCCCGGAGGGTGCTCCTCTGGAGGCTCGATGACAGCTTCAGGAGGACGATATGGCGCATGATGCGCTTCAGGATCTTGCTCGGCTTGAGCAGGTGATGCGGGGGGCGGTTCAGCGAATGTCTCTGCGGTGCTTTTACGAGACGTTGCAGGACTCGTCATTGTGGATGAGCGAGTAGCGGTGTATTTCGTATGTGCCGAGCCTGGGCGATCGGAAAGTTCCATCTTGGCTGCGCGTGGCGTATCGGGCGACCGAGGTCCAGCGGGCCGAGGAGGCGTCCTGGACGAAGAGGGAGACGCGGCCGATGAGGAGGCAGAGGTCATGGGGTGATATTGGTATGCTCGCGCATACTGGCTGTTCACCGAGCTCGATCGGCTCGGTGGCGACCTGGGAGATCGCGGACTGGTCGAGGGCTTGGGGGGATCCGAGGTCATTTTCGAGCTACGGTAAGTCTCAGTCGCTGTGTACTGGCGAGTGAGAGCAGCTCACAAGTGTGTTCACGCCGAGAATGACTTTCGATATCACCGAGATGCGTCCATTGGCTCGTGTGCGCTCGCAGCTTGTCGTCCGTGTAAAGGGGATTGATGCCGGGGCTGAATATAGCGCTATATAGCTGGCCGTCGAGGGTGTCTGTCTGCTCAATCGTGCCAGGCCAAGGGGAATCAGTGGTCGTGAGCAACGCTTCGCATCTACAAGAAGGACAAAGTGACGCGGGCGCTGTGCATGATGGGACAAAGTCACGTGGTCTGATCTGTTACAGCGAGAGGAATTGATCCCGTTATGGACCACTTCCCTTCAACCCCTCTTCACCACATTTCACTCTCGCAGAGTAATCTTGGATAGCACTCCTCTTGCGAAACATCGACATCGACAGCGACAGCTCAGTTTCGTGCCCGTCACTTGTCAATCAGGATACAATCAGAGCGCCTCAACCCTAGCCTTAGCGACTCCGTGTTCGAAAGACTCAGGAAGACTCATACGATGGCCAAACGAGGAGCGAACGCGCAACTCACCAAGGACGATGAGCGCTCCGACGACGAAGATGCCAGCGACGTGAGTCCATAACTCCCCGATGTCGTACACAAGTAGCTGACCTTCCATATAGCCCGGCGTCAGAGATACCCCTCTGGCTCCCATAGAAGGCAGACAGTAAGTCATGGTCAATCTGTCGTCCAACTTTGGCTCACCTGTTACTTCTCAGAATTCGAGGCATGCCCAAACGTCGTGGTCTGGGAGGAACAGCTCCAGCCCCAGCGGTAGGTTCTAACTGTACCCAGCTCTTATGGTTCGAGATACTGATATACCTGCACTCGACAGGCACCGAGTCCGGCCCCCGCTGCGTCCAGTAATGCTTTCTCCAGCTTTTCCTTCGGCGGCGCACCATCTGCTGGATCCAACCCGTTCGTCTTCGGTGCCGGTACGCCTGCCCCTGTGCCTGCTGCTTCCGCGCCCACTTTTGGCGCTGCACCACTACCAGTGCCTGCTGCTTCTGCCTCTACACCTGCTGCCCCTGCTCCTGCGAATCCTTTCGCCGGCTTTGCATTTGCAGCGAAACCCGCTGCTCCATCACCCAGTAACGATGCGACGAAACCAGCTTTCAGCTTTGGTGCCCCGTCTTCCGCCCCTGCAGCTCCGACAGAAGCACCAAAGAAGACTTTCGGATTCGGAGCGCCGTCGACTGCTCCTCCTGCAGCATCTGCGCCGGTGCCTACGTCGAACGCGCAGCCCCCCAAAGCCTCTGCATCCCCATTCAGCTTTGGTGTCAAGGCCGACGCCCCAAGCGCGCCGGTTCCCTTGACTCAGCCTCCGAAACCGTTTGCTAATTTCTCCTTCAACGCACCTTCGGCACCAGCACCGTCTCCCGCGCCTGCCGCATCCACAGATTCCGCTTCGTCGACGTCTTCGCCTTTCGCCTTTGGCAGCTCATCGGCTACTCCATCAAAAGCGCCAGTCTCCTTCTCAGCCGCCCAGAATTCTTCAGCAGAGCCAGACAATGCCCCTCCCACACCTGTCTCCAAATCTCCTGAGCCTGTACCTTCGCAATCTACACTCCCGGACGAAAAACAGGTGTCATACTATACATCACTACGGGGGCTTAACACGTCTTTCCTCACATTCCTATCCTCTTCTTTAGATTCCGACCCTTTCCTCGATCTTACAGTCGCTGTCCCTAAGCTATTGAAGCAGTACACCTCATATGTGGAAGAGGCAGGGAAAAAGGCCGGATGGCAACCGGAAGGCGAGAAACCGGCAGCTGTCAACGGATCAGCGGCTAAGGCCGCTAATGGGTTTGCAAGCCTGCCCGCTCCTCCTGCAGTGGGCGGTTTCGCTTTGCCCAAGCCACCCACGGCTTCATCTTCTTCTACACCAATCCCATCTTTCGGTGGCTTCACCCCGAGCCTCCCAGCAGCCGGCGGTAATGGTGCTAGCTCACCGTTCAGTTTCGGCGGCGCAAAACCCTCTGCTCCCGCACCTGCTCCTGCGGCTCAAACACCAAAGAAGCCATCTGCCGAGGTGACCCAGCTCGTGCAAGACGTGATCTCTGGCAAGGCTGATGCTGCGGAGGAGAAGAAGGAAACAGCTCCCAAACCGTTCTCATTCGGCGCAACGACTTCGTCTTCCGCCACCGATTCGGCTAAGAAGCCCACCGCGCTCTTCTCATTCTCGCCCTCCGGACCTTTACACCCTCCTACACCAGATAGCAAGTCGTTCGCTCCATCCTCGTCGGTCGAGAATGTTGGAACGCCCGCGAAGCTCGGCAAATTCGGCCCTGGCGGATCGCAACCTCAGCTCTCTTTCGGTGGAGCTAAAGGATCGCCTTCTACTAGCGGAGCTGATTCGCCTGTTGCCGCCAAGCCCTTCTCGTTCGGCTTTGGTTCGGGTCCCGGACCATCAACAACAGCTGCCAGCAGCGGCGGTACCGGCTTCTCCTTCGGCAGCAGTTCTAGCACACCTGCTTCTGCCGGGGCCGCTAAGCCCGCATTCTCGTTCGGAGGCAGCACACAAGCATCCTCCACTCCTGCCTTCTCATTTGGTGGCAAGCCTGCTGCGGCGACAACCGCACCTGCTCCGGCAGCGTCTGGGTCCGGCTTCTCATTCGCGCCATACACGCCCAAGCCCGCAGCGGAGACTAGCACGGCGGACGCGGAGGGGAGTGCAGGAGATGCTGATGGCCAAGCGACTCCGGGCTCACCCAGCAAGAACCTCGCGGAGACCGCTGGGGCTGGCGAGGAGAACGAGGAGACGGTCGTGGAGCAGAGAGGAAAACTGCATAGTCTGGAAGACGGCAAATTCAAGGTGGAAGGTTTAGGGCAGTTCAAGCTGAAGCGAGCGAAAGAGGGTGGAAAGCGGCGATTACTGATGCGGACAGATGGTAGTGGGAATGTCATTCTGGTGAGTTGTTCCTCACGACCAAGTTGATAGAAGTTTGGCTAACAAAGGTCATACTACCAGAACATGTCGGTCAACGGCACATTCAAGGCAACGGCAGAAGGCACTACCGTACGCTTCTTAGGCTTCAACAAGGATGGTAAACCCACGCCGTACGCACTGAGAGTGAAGAACGCTCAAACTGCCAGTGAACTGCAAACGGCATTACAAAAAGAGGTAGATGGCCTCAAGGCGGAATAGAGATCTTTACGGTGTAATATAGTAGGGAGTATCCTGGCACTAAAACTCGTTTATACATCACATTACAATACTATCGTGACTTGGTGCTCGTGCATGTAGTCTGTGCAGAGCCGTAGAGTTGCGTATCGCGAGTCAGACGTGGTGCGAGCTGGTACAGTGCATGGACATTGTCGTGCAGAGCGACATTGAGCGAGGAAGAGTGCGAGGAAATAAATCACGCGTGAGACGCGTCGATGCCAATGACCGGATCTTAAATTCGATTCTGTCATGTCCTCGATAGCATACCTTATACCACAAAAGTTCAACTGCAATCGAGGTTCACAAGGCTACATGTCGCATACATAGCTTGACAGCAGCGTGCCGGCGATCGATATCTGGAAGAGCAGCGAAATGCTTCCTGGTCCGCCTGCAGAGCAGGAGCAGGAGCACCAACAGGGGCAGGCTGAAGTAGCGTCAAACTCGACTCCGATCCTTCCTGCTGAGACCGTTCCAGCAGCTGCAGCTGCGGCGACAGCGACGCACCGCGCCATCTACTCATACTGGGGCGGAGGGCCGCAATCCGCGTCTGCGACTTCATCTTCCAGTTCAGCGCTGACCGGTCCGCAAGAACCTGGAGCTCCTGGAGGTCCAGCAACATCGTCGCAAGTGGTCCCCAAGCGTAAACGCAAAAAGGACGAAGGCGGAGGCGGAGGCGTACAAGCGCGCTTATCCCTCGGCACGCCGAACGATGGCGGCCAGTCGTATGCTTGGAGTATAGAGAAGAACACCAAAGCGGTCGAGGAGGGTGTGAGTGCTGGTGCTGGGCCGAAGAAGGCTGGTGGGGTGCGTACGAAGCGGAAAGATGGAGAGGAAGGGGAAGTCAGGGATATGAGCTTGGGCGCTGGCTTGGGTGCGAGTCGAGGTGGGCGAAAGCGGGGTCGAAAGTCTGGTGTTGGCGTGAAGGACATATATAACGTGGGCGCAACGGCAGGTGCAGGTGCAGGTGCGTGCAGAGCTTTCCATCTCTGAGTCCTTGGTCGAGGTCGAAGGCCGCAGAAAGTCAGCTGACGGAACGCAGATCTCCCCGATCCCGACGACGATATCCTCGATCCTGCTCTCCGCAATATAGTGACTTCGGACCAGGAGCCGGGCACACCTGCTGCCTCAACCTCAAGTCCGGTGAAGCGCAAGCGAGGACCAGGTAGACCTCGCAAGACGCAGCCTGCAGCAGCCAAACAGGGTCCTGCGTATGACAGCTCTTCGTTCGACTCACCCTCCACAAACGGCATTCCGTCCATCAGACCATCGGCGTCTTCCTCTATCTCGCTAAACACTGTCAACGCCTTGCCGACCGCTTCTTCCTCTTTACCCGACATCGCGATCTCCTCATCACCGCCTGAGGCAATCGAACCGGGACGGCGAGCTCGACCGCGCCGCTCATCCGATTTCGAGGTGACGCAATGCCGTCTCGCACCTGATCGCAAGCCGCACTCCTTCTTCTCCCAATCCATATCCAAGGGAATGGGTGTAGACGACGCTATCGACGTAGAAGGGTCTCACGATCAGGCTGAGCCTGCGTCGCCTGCTAAGGCAGGACCAAAAAAGATCGTTTTTGCGAGCGATAATAAGACGACGCACTCGTTCTTTTCTCGAGTAGCGCCATTGGATAATATCAGCACCAACGGAAGTGAAGTGGGGGGAATACGATCGCGCGCTTCGTCGATCCATTCAGAGGTGCCTACGATCGCGTCGGCCACCCCAATCATCACCGATAAGGAGAAACGAATCAAGAGTCCCGAGAAGAAGAAAGTTCACGCGTTCTTCAATTCGACTGGTCAAGCGACGGGGAAACTCAAAGATGGCTGGGGCGGGGGAGTGCAGAATGGGGATGAGTGGACGGCTCCTTGGCCTAGAGGCGATTGGCCGAATCACGAGGTTGGGACGAGCAGTTCTACGACTTTGTATCCCGAAGCCGGACCGAGCACCTTTCAGCTACGTCGAAAGAAGCAGATACAACCCGCCCAGGACAGTGCGTTCTGGCAGCGAACCGTTGACGGGAGATTAGACGCTGCTGCTTTGCAGTCGACAAGACCGTCGTCCAAATCGTGTTCGCCACCGTCACCTTACCTCTTCCACCATCCCGCCTTTTCTGCGATTCAAAGCAAATCGAAAGCCCATACATCAAACCGCGACCCATGGACAGACCGATATGGCCCTGTTCGAGCAGCCGAAGTGTTAGGCAACGAACTCGAATCCGTATACTTGCGCGACTGGCTAGCTACTCTTGCCGTTGGCCACCATGACGACGGTAGCGGTATCAAAGCCCCGAAAGTCGTGCGCAAGGTGCGCAGACAGAAGAGGTCGGCTTTGGTAGATGGGTGGATCGTGGACGACCTCGGTCTGTATGGCAACAACGACATGGTCGCCAATGACCTTAATAGTGAGCTGGAAGAAGAAGCGGAGCTGGAAGAGCTGGACGAGCCTGAGATTCACCACGATTTCAATCATCGTCCCGATCATTACCCCAGCACGAAGGACAGATTGACCAACACTATCCTCCTGACGGGTCCTCACGGATCAGGCAAGACTGCCGCTGTATATGCCACGGCAGCGGAACTGGGCTGGGACGTCTTCGAAGTTTATCCTGGAATAGGCAAGAGGACGGGAGGAAACCTCATGGCGTTAGTAGGGGACGTCGGCAAGAATCATATCCTTGCTCAAGGCCATGGACACAACCACGACGAAACATACCAGGAGCAGAGGAGGAAAGAGAAAGGCCAAGGCCAAGGAAACGGGAATGGGAACGGGCTGAAGTCGTTCTTCAACAAGCTGGCGGAACCCAAAAAGGCTAAGCCTGCAGAATTGGGCAGTCAAGGGTCCGCTGCAGAGCCAATTACCATCGATGCCGATGCCGACGCCGACGCTGACTCCCAAGAGCAAGCGAAGGCAGACGTCATCCAGACTTCTGCCAAGCTACAGAACGGACATGGTAGTCTAAATGGTCTAAACGGGCATGATCACCACGAAGTCCTTGAACAGCACGCCATCGGCAAAGATGGCAAAGATGGCAAAGTCCGCCAATCCCTGATCCTCATTGACGAAGCGGATATCCTGTTCGATGAAGAAAGTACCTTCTGGCCTGCGGTAATTGCGCTCATAGCCGACTCGCGCAGACCGGTGGTGATCACTTGTAATGGTCAGTGCTTAACTACGTCAGCTTCTGCAACGTCAATGAGTTGTATAGCTGATCTTAGCGGCGCGTCGCTTGTAGATCACCTTCGTATACCTCGTGATCAGCTACCATTACAGGCCATACTCCAATTCCGCCCCCCGCCATCACACATCGCTCTCCCCTACCTCAAAGCTGTAGCACAAGCAGAGGCGTCCCATAACGACGAGGAACTAGCGGGCGTCGCTGAGGCTCAAGTCGAAGATGCCTATAATCTCGCTTTGCATCATACGGAGGAGAACGTGATGGATCACCCGCTGCCGCCTAACGGGCATGAGCCTGTACCGTACTTCGATCTGAGGAAAGCGATCACGCAACTACAACTTGGTCGAGGTGGTCGATGGTCGTCAGCGAAACAGACCGTCCGGTCTGAATCCATTACGGATCCTCCCGTGAACGCCAATGATGCGACACGAGAGCTCAAGGCGCTTGCGCGGCAAATGGAAGTCGTCTCGTACGCAGATGCGCATATCGACTTGCGCCCTGTCGCGCAACTGGATGTAAGCTGGACTTAGCTGTTCATACCAAGACTCTGTCAACTAGCTGACATATACTCTGTCTTTAGCTTACGGATATAGACCGACATGGGCCCACCCCAGACGACGAATTAGGCGTTCACGCACTGATCAAAGTGGAAATGAGGGAATCGTACCCTGTCCTAAGCATGAATGACCGGTCGTCCGATATGGCCCAAGCGATGCTGGAGCTCGTCAGTGGTAGATTGTGCGCTATAGGCTCACTGCACGTTGCGCGGTACGTCCATACCCATCTTCTCAATATATCAGTATATCAATACTAATGGACGGAAATGGGAGTAGGGCGCAATACGTCCGATCGACACTACCCATCCTTGACCCGATCATCCCAATCTCAGCACCGCTCCTACCGCACAGCTCACTATTCCTCCACACCCTCCCCACCATCCAGCGGATCGTCGCAGCGGACGATATTCTGCAAGAGGCAGAAACGGCCGCTGTGGCACGGGGTGAGAATCGGGTCGATCGGAAGACGGGCAGACCTGTCAGGGGTGGGAAGGTTTACAAGAGGTGGTTTCCTGATCTCGAAGGCGAGGGTCTGGAGATGGCTAGAGTAGTTGGGGAGGCATTGCGATCATGACATTGCTATCGTCATTGTCATCGTCATTGTCGTTGTCGCTGTAGAAGGAGTGGTTCCAAGTTCTGGAAGGCGAGGGTCTCGATATGGTTCGAGTCGTTGGCGCGGCCTCGCGTTTATGATGTTGTCATCATCGTTGTCATTGTCGTTGTAGCGCGTATAACGTGTTTCATGTATGAACTACATGCACGAGCCTATTAGTACAACGCCTGTCACTGTCGAGTGAAGACAAAGACTAGTCTACGTATCAATCACGCGCAGACCCCATCTCGCAGCACTCCCAACAACGTCAAACCCTTCCCCACTCCCACTCACACCTCTATTCTCGGTCGCAGTCGCAGTCGCACTGTCCAACCGCTGAGCTACGACGCTCCTCCCTGTGCCGAAACCCATGCCATCGCTTCTCCGAATCAGCACTACGGGAAGCGGCATCATATCGTGATTCGACTCCTGTTTCGCCGGTATAGCCAACTTGATAGGCGGTGGAACTTCTGCTTCGTTCGTTGGTCGAGTATGAGGGATGCCGGTGAAGTCGCCATTCAGCGAGGGAAGAATAGGTGTCACCGTTGGCCGATTTGCGGGGTTTGTCGATTCATCCTGCAATATCGGATCAAGAGCTAGATTGCTTGTATTCTGACCACCAGATAGATTCTCCGTGTGAGACACTGGTGGAGCAACGAAGGATTCGAGGTGATGCAGCGTTGGGAAATCCGGATGATTCATATTCAGCGCCGCAGCTATAGCCAGCTCTTCCGCTGCGTTCACGTCATGTCTATCGCCCAGTCCATCATCACCCTGGATAGGCGCAGCGATAGCGATAGCGGACGACGACTGGTCGAACCACGGAGCAGCCATTTCTTCTGTCGAGGAGGGATCAACAGGACTCGGATTAGCGGCTGCGGCCATATATCCGTTGACGGCTGAAGCTTGACCTTGATCGCTGTGCTCATCGACCATAGCGTCCAAGGCCGCCTCCGCGACGCAATCTTGCATCGTCTTGATGATGTCCTCCGGATTGGGCATGTGCACAACAACAATGATGTGCTCCGAGTCGGCAGGGTACGAACTCGTGACTTTGCTCATTGATGGTCCGACAGTCGAACTCGCTTCGTACGGTACGGCAGCAGTCATACCACCATGACCGCCCGGAGCCGTTGATCGCCAGGTAGTGACATGCAGAGGTCCTAGTGGGCCCAAATAAACGTCAAGAGGCTCGAGATCGGAAGAAGCCGACGTGGGGAAGTGGAACTGTGAGAGGGTGAGGTCGAGAGTGTTTTGATTTGAATGGAACGTCGGAGGAACAAGTATGCGCGGAATCGGGTCGACAGGCACACTAGTCTGATCGTCAAGCGTTTCTGTCGTACTGAATATACTATAGTTGAACGAGGCTGCCGTTCAAATAGATGTCAGCGTGTAATTTCTACTTGAAACCGAAAGCGCTCACAAACACCACCAATCACCCAGCACATCCAGTCCTCCACCTTTTCGACAAGCCCAGGTCCGATTGCAGGTTCATGCTCCGGCGCAGGGATGGCTGACACGTCGACCGGTACGTCAATTCTGTCCGCCTTGACCCAACTCAATACGGTCTGGAAGCCTCCATCCTCGTCTTCAGCTAGGACCGCCGCCGCAAGCGCATTGCGCTTTGTCTTGCGCCTCTTCTTCCCTGATTGTTGAGCATTGGTCTCTTTGGTATTTTCCGCAACAGTGTCGCCAGGCTCGACTCCATTCAGTGTTTCAGGTAGCGCGATCTCCTTGGTTGATAGCACCGTACTCTTTCGCCCGCCCCTTCCCGTTGTGGCATGGTCCAGCTCACCGCCGCCTAGTCGCGCACCAGGCGCACTCAGATACCATCGTGAGGCGTTACCGTTTGTGTCGCTGTCAATTCTCACAAGACCTATACGCTGAAGCTCGCTGACTGGATGGCCTTCGTTCTCTCCCACTCGTACTTCGTTGCTTTCCACCTTGACGAGCTTGACAGCATCCGACATGATGCCTGTCTGCAGATCGACGAGTCTGACAATTGAGCCATACGTGAGCTTATCGTCGTGGCGATCGTGCTGAGAGTTGTCAAAGTTCCGACGTTGAGTTTTGGACTCCGCCTGAGGCAGACTTGCTCGTTCGATGACTTCGAAGCGGAACGGTGTCCATTTGCCCGTTTTGGACGTGAGTCGCGGTGATCCGTCCTGTGTTTCCAGCATCATATATTTGGTTCGTACAGTCTGAGAATGTATACGTGTCCAGAGGGCGAACGACGAGTCGCATGAAAAACAGCTGGCCATGGATCGAGCTTTTGCAGTCTTCTGTGATGGCTTGGAAACGATCTTGAGCGGAGTTGACAGAAAGGTGCCCCAGGTATTCTCGACTGACGGCTTGGAATCGTTGACCGGTGACTTGGCCTCGGCGGCTTCCGTCGCCTCGTGAAGGTTGTTGGCGGTCGGTACAGTGTAGTCGGCTAGCACGGGATCTGTGACTTCGCTTGCGTGCTGCACTGCTTCGGCGAGAGGCTGCAGCATGTCGATCGAAGGGGTGCCTAACACGTTCGCTAGCTCGGTATCCTGTTCGGCTGAGGTGAAATCTGTCGAGCCCGGTAAAACACTTTCTTCTATAGTCGCAGTCGCAGTAGCAGATGGTGCTTGCTGTTCTGACCCAGATGGTTGTGGTTCCACAGATTGGCCTACTCTGAGCTCGAGTCTGAACTCTTTCCTCTTTCCCGCCTCCTCACCGACCCACAGCGCAGGAAAGGCCAGACCATTCCGTAGCCTCTCGCGATCTCGCCCATCAGTCTGTCTTCGAGATCGAGAGAGCGTCGCGCCGAAGCCAGCTACTAAAGCAGCTTCATGCCATTTGCGCTTCATGCCAAGCTTATGCGGTCGCGTCGAGCGACTTGAGGGTACATCCGCATCCTCAATAGGCTCTTCCACTACGGACAGAGCGAAGCGATGAGTTTGCGAGCCTGAAGGCGAGTTATCGGTGGCTTGTGAGGGGTAAGGAGTGGAGCAAAGGGTTGCTGAGGATATGGAGGGGAGCAGAGGACCCGTGACGCGGAGGATCGGAGGGGGGTTGAGAATACTATCGTATCGACACCGTCAGTACACTGGAGAACTCGGTGGGAACAACAGACTGACCGCCGTTCTTTACCGTAACTCTTTTGAGCAGTGGTAGGGTGCCATACCTCAATAGTAGACGATGATTGCGGCACATTGGACGCTCCTGCGCCCCCAGCATTGCCAGAGGCCGAGAGGAACGAGCGGATGACATGCGTAGAGAGTGTCTTCGCGAGCTGTCTCTGGCGCGGTGAAGGGGATTTGATCTGGCGCTGCACACGACTCCGAGGGTTCTACATCATCCGTCAGCAAATCCCTAAGGTGAATGTATGTCTGGGCGCCGAGGGACACTCACCGCTGAAAGAGTATTCGGCGTCGCTGCGCGCTCATCGTACCCGTCAGGATGCAGCTCCCCACTATCGGATACGTGCTGCGCAGATCGCAGACTATCGCCTTCCTGCGCGTCCTGCGCGTTGGCAAGATAGTCAAAGTCCGTTGAACCCGCTATCGCATTAATGAGCAGGTCCAGCGGGGTGGTGGAGGGCAGATCAGGATGGTCCTCTGCCATTGTTTACGAGTTGTGCAAGCTGGACCTGGGTGGACGGTGAGAGTGGATGTAGACGAGAGATGTTTTCCCACGATTGATTTACATGCTGCAGCACTCCCACGATCACCCTGTTAGTATGAAAAGTCGTGACGTGGCACTTTAGTGGTCATTGCTCATCACACTCGCATCAAGAAGAGTCATGACATTGCCCCAGTTCTAATATAATATACAAGCATATCGAATCGTTTTATTTAGCGAAGCTCTTCCGGCTGCATCTTGGCCTTCTGCCACTGCTCCAACTACTACCTTCTGCCGCACTCTGACACATCACCACACCTACTCCAGACTGTTCTCCACATCGGCCGCGTCATCACCTTCCATCGAAGCAAAGTTGAGGAAGGCATTCTGGAAAACACATAGGCATTAGTCATTTGAACCATATGGCGGCGCAGCAACGAAACACTTACAGGTCGGTGGCATGGAGCCCAGAACGACTCTGGCTTGTCCAGCGTCATGCTGTACGGGATCTTCTCAGACCAGCTCTGAGTAAGACCAACGCCGTAGTTCCACACTCCTCCTTCGGGCACCAGCGTCATACCCAGGATTCTGTCGGACAAGAGAAGCTGTACCCTGTTGGCCATCGACGGGTTGAAGCCAGGGTGAGCGCCCGTGACGTCCGTGTTCTTCCTTCCCCATTCGAATCCAGCAACCGTGAGCTCCCACGCGTTGAGCGAGACGGAACCAGGTGTGAAAGCACAGGTGACACAGATGGACTGCGGTCCCCATTCGGTGTGGGAGGCCATGATCTTCGCTTGGGTCGTGACGTCGGCAGGAGACAAGTGGTTCAGCTCTTGCGATTGCGTCTTGATCCAACCCAGAGGCTCAAGGTCTTTGAGGAGGAAGTCGTGCTTGGGCAAAGAGTTGGGGAGATCGACACCGTTGTTCGTGCCTCTCTGCGGGACCCATGCGACGGCCTTGATCTCCTTGACTTGACGGTTGTCAGCAGGCGATGAGCCGTAGAGATAGGCGACACATTGCGTGCGGAGATCGCCGTTGACAATGAATGTACGCAAGACATTCTTGGGAATGACATAGGTGAAACTGCCCGCGTCGTCCTTGACGTCGTCGTTTCCAACAAAGATATGGTTGACACGAAGCGGCAAGTTGGTGGCGCTGATAGCCCGCACACGCCAGTCGGACTTGCTCGCAAACGTTTGTTGCTCGTACTGCGTAGTGGTGGTAACCACAATCTCGTCACCGTGGATGTTGGTCGTCTTGGTCTGGAGAGCAGTGACTTGGCTTTGCGCCTCGGTCTGCTTCTCGATCTCTGCCATCTGCTGTCGCTGGACGGAGGGCGCGGAGATCTCCATACCCAAGATAACGTCTCGGATCTCGCTCGCGGTAAGGGACGCAACGTTGACTGAGTTACGCTTGCCGAAGTCCGCAAGGATGATGTCCTTGAGGGCGACTTCGACCGCCATCCACTGGTCGTCGCTGAGACTGGGGAAGATGTGATATGACTCGGTGATGGTGTTTCTGTCCGGCCGTAAGATGATCTTCGACTTCTCGTTGTTGACGTGCAAAGCACGGAGAATGAGAATAAGACGCGAGAAGGCAGTGTAGCTCGAGATGGACTTGAGCCAGTCATCGTACAGGTTGAACAAGACCATTTGGGGTTGAGTAGCACGGAGGATCAAATCACCGAACTTCTCCATCTTCAACGTAGCCTGGAAGGGCAGTTGGAGCTCACTTCCCTTGATGACAATGTTGGGGAAATCAAGCAAGTGGACTTCGAGAGGGTCAAGCATACCCTTTCGAGTGACGATGACCTGCTTGGGCTGTTCCTCTACGGGCAGAGATCGAATCAACGCGGCGACTTCTTCGGCAGTCTTCCACTTTGCCAATTGACCGAGACGCTTCTGACCGGCCCACACGGAAGTGTGAATGATCTTCAAGAACAATTGACCAGTACGAGGATTGAAGATGAAGATGGCACCGTTGATTGGCTTGGTCGTCAAGTTACCCTCGAACGTCTTGTGGACTGTCACTCGGTACACGTTGGTGTCGTCGACGAACCAGATGATCTGGTTAGAGAACAGCTCCGAGTAGTTGGACGAGTTGAGGTACGGCTCGGTAGGCTCAGACGAATAGAGCTGGAGACCCTTCCTGATACGTTCACGGAGGACGTAGAGGGCAGGGTTGGCCTTCATGATCTTCGCCATGGCCTGCTGGAGCAAAGGCTTGAGACCAGGGAAGTAGTTGCCGTAGGCCGAGTAGAGGTTGTACGCCAGATCAAGCGCAATCAGGACACCCGTCGGTGAAGGGTAAATCGACTGTGAGTCGGACGAGTAGTCGAGGTATTTCGCACGCGCGTATCGCTCGATATCGTGAGAGTCAAAGTCTCCCCATCGTAACTGGATATCCAACCAGAACTTGTTCGATGTAGTACCGTCAAGGGTGTCCCGGTTGTCCGTCAAGAGTGAAGGTCGCGAGATCTGCCACTTGTATGACGAGAACAGGAGAATATCCGAGGCGGACGAGTTCATCTTGTATGACTTTCGGGGATGGATAGTCTCCTTCTGAACCGTCTCGATCTGGAGAGCTTCCATTTCGGAATCGAAGACTTGACACAAGTCCATGACGACTGATTCGTGGATCTTCTGCCACAAGTGCGCTCGGAACAGCTGGATGAGGGAGATTTTCCTGTGACACACATCAGCGGCTTGCGAGATCGTTACGACAAAAAGCGAGCCGACTCACAGAGTGGGGATTTTACCGTGCATGAAACAACCAGTCAAGTCCAATTGCACTTGGAAACCGACATAGACGTTGGCTCGGTTGATAGTGGGAGACCACCACATTGTGAAACGACGATTAGGAATCTGAGACAGACCGGAACGCTGAGCGTTGGTGAGTTTCTTGTACTTCATCGACTCCTCGAAACCGGACGACTTCTCCCAGAAGAGACCCTCCCAGGTGGGGAAAGCAGTTCCCTTGAACAATGAATGCTCCAAGATACCCTCCACACCACCAAGAGCAGCGATAACGTCCACTCGGTAGTTGTTGAGCTGCCAGAGTTTACCGTCGTGTCGCTGACTGGTCCACACGAACGGTTGATTTCGCAGTCTGAAGAACTGACTGAACCACTGCCTGACTCGCCATCCCTTGTCGTAAGCCAAGGTGTGTCGATCCTTTTGGAACAACGTGTTGACTCGAGGTATACCGCGATCCCACGAGTCCTCCAAGTCTTCAAGCGTCAAACGCCTGTTTGACGCAGTAGCTTCCTTCCTCTTCATGGCGTACTCGGACCAGACTCGAGCGGAGTCCAGGAACTCTGCTTCCCATGGTTGAAGGTATCGGTACAAGTTAGGAATGAGTTGGTCCTCCTCGTGAGTCATACCAGAGCGGAAGTGGGTGATACCACCACTGTCTGTCTGCTTGGACCATCGAAGATCCGACTGTGGAATCAGGACGAAACCCATCGACAACATTCCTAAACCACCAAGCTCTTTGGGGGAGTAGAAGACACAGGGCGGGAAACGAGAAGGCATTTTCGAGTTAAGACCGACCTTGACTCGAGTTTGTACCTTGTTCTCGGCCTTGACAAGCGAATCGAGCAATTCGTTGGTGTGAACAACGGCTTCTCGGTAGTACGTCATAAGACCAATGAGAGCGGTGTTCCACTTGTTGATGATCTTGGAGAAGGTCGCGGAACCAGATGACATGAGAACTTGACGGATTCGGTTGTTGAAGTCCTGAACGCCTTGGTCGGACACGCGGAGGAAGGCCTGGGCGGTCCTTTCCTTGGTCGACTCCTGGGTCAAGTTCCATACTCCGTCCTTGAGGGAGAACTGCTCGCCATTCTGGGTTCGGATTCGAGGAACGATTCGGACCTCGAAGCCGGACATAGAGAAAAGCAATTGAGGGTTGTCCTTAGAGTAGACGGAACAGAAGGTTTCGTCCCACTCAATAGTGGTCAGTGATCGAGGAAGTGATGACTTGACATTCCAGAACACCGCTCGTCCGAGATTGACGTCGTGCTTGTTCAAGCGCATTCTACAGTCACGTGGCCAACATCTCTTGTTGCGATATCCAATGATGTTTTCGTTGTTGGGATCCGGGTTGGCACTGAGGAACCGTTGGATCAAATCTCGTGATTCTTCGGCACTGAAGCGGAAGAGGATATGGATACGGTCCACATATCGAGTGTAGAACCTGATAGGATGTCTTGTTTCGGAAGCCTGATCCCTGTATTGCAGGAATCCATTTGGCAACTGAGGTGGACCGGCGAGCTCCGATGCCCGTTGGAGACCCAAAATCAACAGATCGAGTACCAGTCCATAGTACTGGAAGACGAATGACGAGAATTGCAGGCCTCTGATGAGACCGTATGCGTTGATGTGACTCATATCTTTGAACGTTAAAGCCACCTTGATTATGCATCAGCTCCAGAACCAAGCGGGGGACATCAGATAACTCACATTGTTTTTCGAGGTAATGTAATCGGCCAAATTATGATCGAGGATCAAACGTAACAGTCGATTGAGCAGCGTCAAGTCGATCTTCTCGTATACTCGCGAGAGCACAGTCTCCATCATGACCAACGATTCGCCCTCAGCGGTCTCCCAGACATCACTCAAGTTGTTAATACCTTGACACCACTTGTACACGAGAAGGGGTGGAGGCTCGTTGTCGGAAGGCTTGATCCAGTTCGGGAAAAGGCCTCGCTTGTCGGCCTCGAACCAAAGGAATTGATCGAGGTATGCATCGGTGATCTTCTCGACGGGTTCGATGTCGTAACAAGGTATCAACTTGTCGTAGGTATCGAAGAACTCGATGCCTGCCTCCTTGAAAGCACGTTGGGTGAGGAGTAATCGCTTGATACGGGACAAACAATCGTGGGGGTTATCGTAAGCCTGCTCGACAAGCGCCAGCTCTTCTCTTTGAGACTGGTTCAATCGGCCATGGACACTGTAGGCTTCTTTGAGCCTTTCGAGTGCAAGAACCAAGAGCTTGGTATCGTGCTTGTACGAAAGTGGCGGGAAGGGGATAGGCGCGAATTTGCGGCTTTCCAACCAGTGAACGGTGGAAGTGTAGATAGCCACAGCCTCTTCGGACGAGATGTATGGTCCGTCCTTGAGATAACCGTTCTGCCTCTCTTGCTCTGCCTTGAGGTACAGTCGAGTAAGACGACCCAAGTTCTTACGCACCACCGCCTTGTCAACTGTCGCTCCTCGTCGGATACGCTCTCGGTTATAGTGAGCCACCGACGTCCACCAATCCGCCTTGCTCTTGACATATCGCAGGATGATGTTCTCGATCGCGGCGGGCATACCGGGCACCTTCCAGGGGATGTTGGCCTTCCAGCATCGCCACGCTTCGGAAAGGTGTTGAAGGATCGTCTTCGCTTTGTTACCCTTCAGGTTCTCCGGCATCATATCCAAAATATCGTGCATGACTGCTGCTCTCAATTCTAGGTCGAAGTGAGATTCGACACGCTGCTTCGTGACGGTCTTGGCAGTTCCCTTCGAATTACGTCCCTCGAATTGCCTCGCGAGCAAGTTTCCGAGCCAGCGCTCAAGCAATGGGACGATACCGCGCATGAAGAAGAGCCAGACTCGCCATCCTGGTGCCCAGAAACCGACACCGGGACCCTTTCCAACTGGGCCGGTGTTGAATCGAGAGTAGATCAGATGCTTAAGATCCTTGCATTGTCGGATCTGTCGCATGAGCTTGTACTTGTATCGGTACATTCCGGTCAATTGACCGACATGCGCGAACATGTACTGCAGACCGTCCGCAAGCTGAAAGGCGTCGACATTGCCCAGTCGGTACTGAACATGTGCGTCGACGATAAGCTTGGTAAGACGAAGAATCTCTCTACACAAATGGAAAGCGTTTCCGAAACGAGACTTCTTTCGCTCTTTGGTGGTAAGGGTCTTGATCGGCTTCAAGTTCATGTTGTAGTCGAGATGGAGGTAGTTGAGATTTTTTCGGTGAATGAGAAGGTTGAGCATGTTGTATCCTTGTCGGCAGACTTGCAGACCCGCCTCGACCCAATCGAGTGTAGTGCCCTGGAAGAACTTGGTGTTCTTCAGTGATCGGAAGAGGTTTCGCTTCGCCATAGGCTTCGGGCGCTTGTGATGGAGAGCGTTGAGGACGTATATCTTCAAAAGCTTCTGGTAGGACACTCGAACCTTGACAGCCTGATCGGGAGGGCAGTGTTCAAGATAGAAGTTTTTTATCATGGGCACATCCTGCGCTCTTCGCATCCTCCCGCTTCGCAAGTTGTAAGGGTACGGGGCCCAATACAACGCAATCGCGTCCGCTGTATTGTCATTGCTCAGATCCTTGTTCTCCAGGAACGGCTCCAGCTCGTCCGGAAGCTCAAATTCTTCGTCCTCGTCATTCCCGTATCCGAACACCGCGTCCTCGTGCGAAACAAGCGGTGTGTGTGCTTCCTGCACAACTCGTTGCGAGATCGGGTTGACAAGCGGATCGAAGTAGAATGCAGGAAGGTCCGGATCGTCCGTTTTGATGTACACATTTTTCGTATCGTGGTAAGCGCCAATGTGGACTGATCGGGGAAGGGAGTTGTAGAGATGTGGGAAGGCGACTTTGTACTCTGAGCGGATAACGCCTCGAATGATGACCTTGTTGATGTCGTTGAACTCGTTCCAGTCTTCATCGAAAGCGTCCATATCCCGGAATAGCGGCTCGAATTTGGGTCCACCGGGCAATGCTATGTTCAGAGCTTTGGCAGTGAAGAAGCTCTTCTTGTCGAACAGGTAAAAGGCATTGTTATCCGAGTAATCGCTCAATAACTGGCGACCGAGACGGTACAGGTTTGCCATCTGCGGTAATGAGAGCTGGAAGAAGCGATAACTTGATCCGTTGACGTGCGGCGTGTCAAGGAGAGGCTTGGGATCGTAAAACCAATCCAGAATTGCCTCATCGTCCTCCTCGTCCAGTTCCAATTGAATGGCTTCTAACGGCTCGACATCCAAAACGTTATCTCCGTAGTCCATCGGCGGCTCCTCGTCATCGAAGGGAGGGAACCGCATGCGCTTGAAATGCCGTCGATCTCGCTTCTCTCTTCGCATCGCGAGCCACATCGACGCCCATTGTGCGTGGAACTAGATATCATCGATAAGCGCATTTCCACTGACAACGTATTGTTTCAGACTCACAACTGGCTCAATGACCTTTGGCACCTCATTCACAAACGTGATTGCTCCGGATATATGATACAACACTGGCACTTCTCGTACTTGCTACAAACGACGAATCACGTCAGCGTTGATTGGGGATCGAAGAAGCATTGACTCACCTCCCATGGCATAGGGATGTTTTCTAACAACTTCATAACGGCATGAGGGACGTATTTCAACGCTCCCAGGTGAACACGCTTGTCATTCCTGAACTTGCGGTTCGACATATCTCCATGGTCTTTGATGATCTTCCTGATATGCTCAGGAGGGAGATCCTACACGCGTAAATGTGATCATTTAGCAGAGTGTACCTCAGACACTAAACGCCAGGACAGTCTTTGACACGACTCACAGCTTTACCGAAATCAATGCCAGCGCCACCTCCTTGTCTCCTCTTCTCATTGAACCTCCTCTTTTGCGACTGTCTCCACTTTCTTGCCTTCTTCTCGATCTCATCCTGACTCAACTGCCCAAAGAAATCGCCATCCATCCTACTTTCGCCATTCGGCTGGCTCGGGGCCTGGGACGACGCGGCGAAACCAGGTGGCGCGGCACCGAAGCCTGGCGGTGCAGCGGACATGGCGGCGGGGCGTGTTGCTTTTGGAAAGAAGCAAAGAAAAGAACCAAAGACACGTGAAAGGCGAGAAAGAGGGAATGTGGTGGCAAAGTAGAAGATGGGCCTTGTAATAATCACCACGACTGACAGTTGCCTACGATGGGCGGCTTTTCTCGGTGTCTTTCATTTGTGGCACTTCTCAACATGCTCCTCTGCTTTTTGCCACTGATGCCACTTATACCACAAAGCGGAGACCCCACGCTGTCACCTTGCTGGGTCCTCCTATGTTGCTCCGTTGTCAATCGCACATCGCACGCCCAATGTCGACATGAACGTCTGATAGTAGTATATATACACTCGGGCTAACCTTTCTAGATCTAGACCTTTGCAATAGTCATATCACAATCCCACCCCGATAAGCCAGATCTTAGCAATCTAGCAAATCATGGCTCCCCTTCCTACCTACGGACAACGACCTGTAGTTCTGCTCACCGTGAGTCTTCGCAATCCCGAAGAGACATAGCGGAGAGAGCTTATTGCCACGAAATCGATTTTGCAGAATGACGACGGGCCCCCTTGCGCTTCATCGCCCAACATCTTTGCGTTTGCCAAGTTACTGCAGGCTAAGCTTGGGTGGGAGGTGCGAGTGGTCATCCCGGATTGTCAAAAGTCATGGTCAGCCAAATCGCTCTCCCTTGTTGTATGACAGTATAGCTGATGACTTCTTAGGGTCGGGAAGGCGTATGCTATCAGTGACATCATTACTGCTAGCTACTTCTATCCACTTGGTGTGTAACGACATTCAATGCTCGGGAACAGGGTGCTGACTTGCTTGCGCATTCCTGATCAGGACCCGACGGCATGACTGGAGACATCACGAAAGTGCCTCGTCCGCTCAAAGACGGTGAAACAATGGAGTGGATATTACTGTCCGGTGTGAGCCGCAATCTATATGTCTTCCCGTCCAACTGTAACTGACGGATGATGTTCACGCTGCCCATAGACACCCGCTACTTGCACCAACATCGCACTGCACAACCTCTACCCTGGCGAGATCGACCTAGTGATTTCCGGTCCCAATCGTAAGTATGCTGATCTCGGTGGGAGAACACTGCTCATGAGCTCTATAGATGGTCGGAACTCGTCCACGGCATTCGCCCTGTCTTCCGGGACGCTCGGCGCAGCGTTGGCTGGTGCGCTCTCCGTGCCGATCCCTGGACCATCGTCAGGCGGTCCATCGCTGCACACCGACCACATACCCAGCATCGCTGTGTCCTACGGCGTCGTCACTCGTCCAGTGTCAGCGCGAGTGAATGAACTGGCCACCGAAGTCGCCGTCGACGTGTCCAAGCGGCTATGGGATAATTGGGGATGGGACGTGAACGCAGCGGGCGGCAGGGAGAAGGTGCAGATATACAGCGTCAACGTGCCTCTTGTCGAGGAGGCCTTGGAGGAACGCAACAGGAAGATCTGCTGGACCGACATGTGGCGGAATACATACGGCCGATTGTTCAGCTCAACAACGCTGTGAGTCTCTTCTTCTGTCCGTCGGTCTGCTTCATCTTTCCCTCTCTCTACTTCGCCGGATCGTCGATTGGGACAAGGTGCGACCCTCTGTGGCCATCGTGCTTGCTTGTTCTCACTCTCACCTATGACATCTTGATCTCGCCACCTATCGGTTGGGCACTCAGCTTACTTGCAATTTACCTCTCGCAGCACGAAGACGGTGTACGATCCCTCAGACCAAACGAAACAGTCAGCCAAGTCGGGGTCGACGTCATACCCCAACGAGCCTCAAAATACCTCTGCGAGCTCCGCACAAGGATCGAAAACATCGACAGCAGGTCCAGCAGCGCTTCCGACACAGCCGTCTTCCCCTTTACAGACCGACTCTGACCCGGACAGCAAACAGCTGAAATTCCACTTCGCGCCAAGCATGAAACCGCTCCTATTCCCCGCCTTGGAGAGTCTACCAGAAGGTTCAGATGCATGGGCATTTGCGAAGGGGTACGTGAGCGTGACCCCCCTGCGCGCGCAGTTCGCGGGCCCTGCAGATGTGGGCTATGGATTCGGCGACGCGGAAGGGAATGGCATTGGGCCTGGTGCAGTTTGGACCTGATCATAGCTTGGCTCCTGTCCTGCCATTTGAAATGCAACGCACACTCCAGATGTGGGGCCTCGACCTTCCGAATGTCCTTTCTTATGATGATGCCTTCCGAAAACCATTTGTTCTTCGTTACCAGGAATGTCAGTCTGCGTCAGAATCCGACCACGGGAAGACACTTATGAGATTGCTGACCACTGGCCAATCCGACTACGACGTGTGAAGCTTGTATTCAGCTTCTCTGAAAGGACTGCTGCTGAGAAGAAGAGACTGAAGTGAAGTGAACCATACTGTAGTTCGTCCCCACTGTTCTCGTATACCTAAAGCCTCAGTGATTGTGAGGTTAACCATCGTTCGTCCTTACTCTTTTCGTATATCTAAGGCCTCACTGATTGGTGGGATCTTTCTTACTAACTCATTGACAATCAGTCCAAAAGCTCGCTGTGATGTCCTCGTCAGTCTATCCATCCGATCTCTTATGCGACTGTTTTAATTGCACTCGGCTGGACGGAACAGGTGTCTCATTCAATGGAAGCGTCAAGAGGTGCCATCTTCCAGGACGGTATGGAGGCAAATGCCTTCCTTGCGTGAGTGCTTGCGCATATGTGACCGCCCCCTCTACTTTGGTGCATGCGGAACAGATTGCATCAAAGGGGTCTTGAGCTGACAACGATTCCCAGGCGCACCGCAGGTGCTATCAAGCGCCTAGTAGATTGGCGAACGAGCAGGCACGAGGTCGTGAATATCTTAACCTGCCAGAAGACGAACGCAGTACATGCCAGTGCACATGCTTCTGGCTCGAACGCACGTCCGAAAGTGCCTGCTCATCGTACGCGAGGAGAGGGAAGTCTTGTCATTCATGCGTGAGTACATTCGAGGTGTGAACGCTTTCAGTGGCGTATCTTATAGAATTGACTTGAGGACACATCGATATTGCAGCGACATGGGCAACATGAGTACGGCAAGCAGATGGGCCCATGGCGAACGGGATATCTCTTACCGTTGTTGGTAGAGCAGGAAATGATTGTGAGTCATCAGTGCCCTCACTCGTTATTGCTATCCATGGCTATCGCTTAGCATCGGTAAAATTGATAGGCTCGAATCGCCGACAGCGGAGCGTCAGCCTATGGGTTCGGCTCACGAATCAATGCTGCTTCGTCTTCGGGTGATACCTGGTCTGCCTCAGTTGACGATAGTCCTGAGACGTCACAATGCTTCTGCAACAGCGGACAGCACCCTAGAACGTCCGACGTACCGACTTCCTCTCGTTGCACCGTATTTGTGGGTCCAGGCCGAGTGCATTGTGACAATTGTGTGAGTGTATGAGGGTCATGGGATCCGATCCCACCAATCACCCCAAAACATATTAGCTCTGTGGCTGACTTGACGATTTGCAGTTGACGAGCGAGACTTGCCGGACGTATCACAACTTTTCAAGTGGCGGAGGTACCGATCTGCGAAGACGTGTCTATGGAGGCGGATTGGATGCTGCATACGGCTCAGTGGCGTAGATCCTCTGAGGTTGACAAGAAGACAGGCAGTAATACTGTAGTATCGGTCTGACTCTGACGCATTTTCGGTTTTCATTTCCGGAGCTATTGCCTTTTGCAATCCCCTCATCTCTTGTGGTCTATAAAATGCGCGTTGCAACACTGTACAACTGCTCTTCGCCGTCTTCCTCACTTCGCCACAGTCAAGCCGTCGCCACTCCACGGACTTGCATTACGCCGCTCCAGAGCGGTTCCCTCTGAGCAACGATGTGATGATCCTTTCAACCTATAATAAGTGCTCACTAAGGAGCCTTTTGGAACGCCGCCGATCAGAGCTCTACTGGTCAGACTGTGCGTTCCCGTATGAAATGAATTGCGCGAGTGGGCTTACATTCTGTCTTTCTTCCCTCCTCGCACAAGACGTTTCGGTAGTTCCTTCCGCAGCCACTCTCTATATCTGAGCATCCCTCACAAATGTCTTTCAGCGATTTCACCGACTTATGCGACCCTTCGGCTCGGAGTCTCCGGTCCTTTGAGCGTGCTCGAGTCGGGCAATGAGATTCGAGGACGACGGCTTCTCGCAGAGGCTCCGCCGGAAGTCGCGCAATCCATGCTCATACCGCGGTGCCAGCGGTCTGATCATGAGACGTTCTACAATACCATCCCGTCTGGGCCCTCGTCCCCATAAGATAATCCCGTCTTGCCGCGCTCCGCACTATCCCCCCAAATCCACACGCAAACATGTACGTCCCAGCCACAGCCTCAAGCAGCACCGTTCAATGCGACTGCTGGCACTTCAGAAACGAAGCCCAAGTGAAGGTGCGGTGCCGTGCGCAGGTTGCTCCTTCGCTTGACCCGACTATCTCATCAACCACTTGCTATGATTGTGTGAGTCACTCACATCACCCCGGTTGCGCTTGAATCGGTTCACCGCGCTATCCAACGCGGCAGATATGAGTGCTCACCGATGCATCTGTGGTTACAGTATCATTCCTATCACACTTTAGCAGAAAGCAAGGCCAACGACATTCAGCAAGCTAGTAGCAGTGCAACATCGTTGGCCCCATCAAGCAAGAGTGTGAATTCCAATTCTGACAACGGTCACACGGGCATGGGCTACAACTGTGTCAAGACCGTGCTCACTCGTATTATAACTAGGCCTTGCTTTGAGCTTGGTTCGTAATGACAAGAGGAGTAGTATCCATAGATAGACAACAATATAAATTCTTCGAGAAGAAGAGAAGGAACAATGTAACTATCAATTCTACTTATAGGACAGTACTAGTTGCTCGAGTACTAATCTCGGGTATCCATTACCGAGGTCTCTGACAAACTGAGCGGTACAGCTTTAGATTGCCTTACTCCTGTGACTGGAGATCAAGCTAAGCCCGGAATTCGTGAGGGAAGAAGTGATGCTCGTGAATTATTGCCCATACATATCCTGCCGTGGTACCGCTAGAGAAGATGATGCAATACATGTCCTCGTCAGTTATTGCCGGTCGTCGCCACCCCTGTCTGCCACGATCATCTATACCGTAGTGGCGTGGTTCGTTTATATTTCCGCATACACGGCGCGAATATTCGTCTCTTTTGGTTAGATAGCTGTGTCTGCATCGCCTTCATAGCTGTAGCATGCTCAGTATTGCAACAGAAGTTACTGTGCACAGTCCATCTTGCCCTCGCAAATGGCTGGAAGGGAATGCATCGTGACAGGCAGGATTCAGGAGTGTTTGGTTGTAGACGACACGGCGTTCGCCGCCAGGATTGTTATTGAACACCCTCACCGAAGTCAGTCCGAAGAAGCATACTGTACTATCAGCATTTCAACAGACATACAACAACCATCGAGTCAGTCGATATGCGAGCACGTCCACACAAGACGGCGCATCCTCAATACAAGCGCAAGCACGACGATCAGCGCTTGAACCTATCTCAACCTACAATCCCCGCTTCAGCATATATCCAAGCGTACGAAGCGCAGCTGGTCTACGGTGATGATGGAGGAGGAGAGATTGGAGCGTCGACGAGCGAAGGGAATGGGAAGGGCAAAGGGAAAGGGAAAGGTGTGATTCGATATGCTGGGGAAGTGGAGGATGGCGGACACGTCTGGGCTGATCGGTAGGTATCCTCCTACATCTCTAGTCGCACAATGGACAAGACATTGTTCCCTCGAGTCCACTCCAACGAGAATGGAATATGAGGTGGGGGTGATGCGCGGGGTATTCTGCGAGTGACAGAACTGCGGCGTACATGCAAACACTCAGGCAGAGGATGTCGGATTATACTGTGCACATCTACCTCTTCGTCGATTCTGACTACAACGCTAAATATTGATCAACAGCCACGACATCCTCCACCTCCTCGGCTCCATCCCATCATCAACATCAGCTCATCGCGCTCGGACACCGTCCCCCGCCCCGTCCTCGAGCTCATCGTGGGATTCCATACCCTCAGATGTGGAAGATACGTTCTACCTCTCAGGCGAAGAGGACCTCGAAGCATATCATTTGAAGAAGAGGAAGAGGTGGTTGGAGTCCTTGCGGGCGGACCGTTTGCGCGAAAGGGAGAAAGAGGAGGACGAAGCGCAGCTACGAATATCGCATACTGCCTGGACACATGATGAGGTCGTGAGTCCCCACTTACGTCCATATCTGCGGCGAGCTGACCACGCATGTGTGACACTACTACAGCCCTCAGCCGCCGTGCAGACTCTGATGACGCACACTGCTACCTCGCTGCTCGCTTCCCCCAGCCCGGCCATTCTCGAAATTCGTATTCTCACAAATCACGCAACGGACGAACGCTTCGAATTCCTCAAAGGAAGGTGGAAGGACGCGTGGGAAAGAGCTAAAGCTTCAGCCAAGCGGAAGAAAGACGGGAAGAGGATTGATGAGGAGCGCAAAAAGGGTTTGGGCGGGCTGGGCGATTATGCTTCTGACGATGACGATGACGATGACAGCGAGGATGAGACGCATCAGCCAGAGAACGAGATACCGCCGCCGCCGCCTGAAGAAGAGCAAAGTATTGCCCCGCCTCCTTCGCCGCCTTCAGACGACAGGGTTAGCCTGTCAAACGAAACGCAAAGCAGCGACGCAACAGTTGCGGGACCGACAGTCGCTGACGAGGAGGAAGAGAAGCGGCGGATACGGCGGCAGCGAGCTGAGGAATGGAAGAGGAAGAGGGCTGCTGCACAGGTTTGATCGCGGTCATGTCAGTAGATGACACGTCAACATGCACGATCTGCCCCGGCTATTCAGTAATATTGCCTGCAATCGTAAGATTAGATACGCAGCAGGCATTCCGCGTAGAAGAGATGCATTCTAACGCAACTCTCGCTCTACCTCTACCTCAAAGCGGCCCAGCCGAGAGCTGACCGCCCCCGCTCTCCAAAGCTCCAAGCTGAAACATACAAATGCGTCCCGCCTATGCGGACTCGGGCTTGTACTGGTACTCCTCTCCGCGAGCTTCGAGTCGTGCCTTTGCCTCTTGCAGAGCCCACGTTTGGATGCTGTAGCGGGGAGCGATACGGAATGCGATAGAAAAGAACGATGATACGGCCAGCAGAAAGTGAAGTGAGGTTTATGAAGTGAAGCCAGCAATGAGCGCGCCGTCCCACTGGATGACAGCAGATAAGCACTCACCTTGTGTCAGGCTTGTAAGCGATGATAACGGTGGCAAGAGCCATACCGCCGAACATGCCGACGTAGTAGATGGTCCTGTGAGAGGAGTCAGTCTGAGGTCCGCGTGATGAGATAGTCGGGCAGAGCGTGGGTCATATCGGATGTATGCGATTGACCAAAGGAACGACGATACTCACTCCCATGTTTCCTTTGCCCTCTTCTGTCCTTTCACAGGCTACGACAACAACACAAGGATATCAGCATCGTCACTCAACCATCGATCCCCAGATCAGCTTCCTATATTCTCCAATCTATAGGCCACGGCAGAGAAAAGACAATACCCACTCGCTCGCCAAAGAGGTAGCCTGAAGGGGGGTTGTACGTAGGTCCATGACTCGCATATCGTCTTCCGGCAACTGACGAAGTACCGGTGGTGAGCGATGATCGAGAGAGCCCGACGGCTGGGCGGAGCAAGGACGTTGTTGGGCGGATCATCGTGTGTATTGTTCTGGTGTTGAATCAAGCAAAGAAGTTGATAATAGGTGTTTATACAGGTGAAGGAAGTGTGAATTGGTGGTTTGATACCAGGGAGGAGCGTCGGAAGGGCTTCCTTAAAACTAGGCGCGTCAACCAATCGGTCGTTTCTGACATGCCTCATTTGTGCTAAATCGGCAAGCCTATCTTTGAAAACACCCGACTGTCTCCGCCGGAATGCACTGATGGACCCAATGTCATGTTTCACTGCCATTGCATGGGTTGTCTCCAATTGACATCCACTCAAACTCGAGACACAGCCATCCTCGTCGAGGACAGCATGCGCCACCTCGCACCTCGCACCTGAGCGCCAAACATAGCTCAGCCGTCGTACCCAGAGCTCCACTTTATCCGATCCGTGCAGCGTATCAGCCCACTGAGCGCGCCACCACTAGAGGATCGCTGAGCACGATGCCGTCCCTTGAGACTGCCGGAGTGACGACGATAGTCTCGTCCACTACGAGCGCGACACGGACGGCGACGCGGACCAGTAGTAGCGCTACTACCACAAGCACCACATATGTGTATTCGTACGCTACGAGCAAGATCGTCCGGACGGCTGTTGCGGCCGGTGTGATCGTTCTATCGCTAACCGCGTTAGTCCTGTTCTTCAAGGTCAGTCCGGACTCCGTCATTATCATTACGGTAGTATCACCCAGCCCAAATTGACAATTGGATTTACACTTCTGGTCAAATCATACAGATCTCCTCGTATATCCGTACACGACAACGACTCAACCGCCAGCGCTATCTGACACTCTCATTGCAGAGCGAACAGCGCGCAAACGCTTATGAGATAGCAGCATGGTCCGACGAGCCGGGTCTTGCGCCGTCCCGCGTCGGAGGCGCAGGGTCAAGCGGGGAAGGACGGAAAGTGAAGAGCCAGAGTCGCAAAGCGCGCAAAGAGGAGATGCGCGCGTTGAAGCGCGGCGGAGCGAATGCGTGGGGCGTCCATGAGTGGGAGGGCGTTGCGGCCTAGCCCCAATCGTCTTGTGGGACGTGCTTCGAGATATGTGTCAGGTGTTTGAAGATTCATCGTTGTTCGTCCTTTCTGTACTAGGTATACCCCGCACATTATACCTGCTGTAACCCCGAGCAGCACTGAGTTTAGTTGTATATCATTGTTGTCTTTATTGATGTGTTTTGAGCATCATTCTCGCTTGCAACGACTATGCATCGTTGCTTCAATACGCAAGACTACCACATCGAAGCTGATGACAATATGCGACACACCGACCACCTGCGCGCAAACTCCAAGAGCAAATGCACACTCGATATTATCCTTACTTCCTGTAGAACGTTCTTCCAAAGTTGAAGTACACTAATCACCATATCAGCACTCTGGCCACGACGGGAGAGGTACTGATGAACTCTGAGCTTACGTTGGAGAACACCGCGATCGAAAGTACTTCTGAACCCTTTCCTATGCGAGTACTCCCATGGTCTGCGCACGATACGGAACGCGATATCCTCGTAGGGCGGACCGGCGGTGAACACTATCATCGTCGTTTCTGGATCGTCGGGGATCGACTTCATGTAGTATGTCGGCGCTTTGGATTTGTCGCTGTGATATAATCTGTGGTCAGTATGTGATGTAAATTGTACCAGACATCAGAAGCAGCCACTCACATTAAATCAGGATAGAAGATGTTGAATTTGTAACCCTGCACAACCTTGGGCGGGGGGTTATCCGTACTGAAACAGGTATCAGCGTCATGCTTCTGGCGATACACTACTCTCGCACAGAGGACTCACTCGTAATGCGTCTGGTTGTATTTACTCCACTCGTAACCCGTGTGGACCCGATTAAAGAATCTCGGTTTCCTAGGCCTGTACCGATCGCTCCAATCGTACGTTCCGGGAACTTCCAATCCCGCATCGAGATCGAGATCGCCGAATTCTTCTTCGTCCTCGTCCGACCCGTACTCTTGGGCTTCGCGTTCCGCTTCTTCGCGATAGATCCGCTCTGCCTCGAGGTCTGCGGCGGATGGTCGGGCGACGGACTGGGCGGTCGTGGCGTTCGCTGCGACGCGCACGGACTGTTTGGGGAAGAACGTCGAGGAGGTGATTGCGTGTCTGGCCGTGAACTGTGACCCATCGACGTCAGTCTTGGCCCTTGGCAGAATTGACTCGTGTGACACTCACCAGCGCGCGTAACTCATCCTCCTCATCGACAATAGGCAGTCTCCTCTCATCAAGCACCATCGTCCGCGGATCGGCAGGCGCAGGGCTCATCTCCTTATCGTACACCTCGATATAATCGTCTTCGTCATCCTCGTCCTCGTCCGCGTCTTCCACAATGACATCAGCAGCCTCGGCATGCATATCGCCACCGAACTGATCGTCATTTCTGGAATTGACAATAACGCCTCCAAGCTCAGCTTGGACTTTGGCAGCGTCTTCTCGCTGACGACGCTTGAATTGCTCCAGGCGGTTCTTGATGACGATCTCGTGGATCGCGTTGAGTTTCGCCTGTACAACCGGTCAGCGTGGGGTTACGTCTTCGTATTACAGATGCGACTCACGATTGCTTTCTCGACCGAGATCTTCCTTAAAACCAAGTCCCAGAACTCCCCATCTACGGGCTGCCCACTGCGCAGCATGGCATTGGTCTTGTTCTCCAGCTCGACCAGACGTTGCAGGCTCAAGCCCGAGACAATCTTGCTCGCCTGCTTGTCGACCTCGGGAGCGAAGTGTCGACCACCCTCGGCATGCTCTGGATCTCGGAGTCGGTCGAGATGATGCTGACATACGAACTGCATTGCCTGCGATAACGACAGAAGTCAGCGTCGTCAAAGAAGTTGGACCGTTTCGCAGGGGCAATCTTGTCAGGTTTACTCACCTCCCAGAACTCGATGTTGATAGGCGACTTTTCCAGGGATAGGTACATCTTGATATCGTTCTCCAACTCGACGCAATCTTCCAAGTTGAGATTATCGAAGATCTTCCACGGCTCGTCAATCTCGAATTCGAAGCCGGCATCTGCCCATCCCCATCCTTCCTCCTCCTCTTCTCTCTCGACTTCGCTGGACTTGGGGTTCGCTAGAGCTCCTAGAGCAGCAGTGGTTCTTCCTATACTTGAGACGTCGGCAAAGCGGAGGTTGATAGCCAAAAAGTCGATAGCTTTGGCTCTTTGTTCTCGGAGACGAATACCGGCTCTTCGACGGGACTGCTCCAGCTGGAAATCATCTTCCTTCGCGATCCATTCTGCCATCTGCGCATCTTCCGCCATCCGCTTCATGCGGTTCTCCTCCTCGTCCCTCAGCTGCATCTCGACCTCCCGCTCTGCCCTCCTCTTGTTCAGCCTCTCCAGCTCCTCCTTGGCCTCTTGTCGACGGATAGCGTCCTTGCGCGATATCTCCTCAGCGGTGAACCCGGCTTTCTTCTCTTTGTCTTGCTTCTTGTGCCACTTGAACTGCTCGCCGAGGTTCGCATCGTGGAAAGGATTGTCGGTCGCCGAATACATGGACAGTTCCGCTAGGGCACGGGATTGCTCCAGTTCGGCTTCACGTTTCGCATTTGCTTTCGCGGCAGCTTTGGCTTCGCGCTTCTTGGATTTGGCCGACGGTGATGGACTTCGCGAGCTGTTCGCGCATCAGCGGACGTTCAGAGACCGTATCTGACCACACTGCGTGATGCATTTGATGAGATGGAGGACTTACTCTTTGTGCTTCTTGTCCTTTTTCGAACTCCTCTCACGACTCCGACTCCTACTACGATCCCTCTTGGATGCCCTCCTATCATCGTCTCTTCGCCTGTCCTTATCTTTATCACCACCCCTTTCTCTCTCGCCATCTCTATGACGATCCCGCCTATCTCCATCCCTGTCTCGGTCGTCTCGCCTGGAACTGGAGGCTTTACGATCATAATCATCGTGATCCCGCCCGCGATCACGTCTGTCCCTATCCCGGTCGTAGTCCCTGTCCCTATCACGGCGCCGCTCGGGCGATGGTGAGCGGGGCATTGTGTTGTGTAGTTTGGTTTGGTTTTGAGATAGTAGAAGATGAAGTTGAGAATGAATTGTGAGCAGAGGTCGAGTTTCAAGGTTGGATGGTGAACGGTGGCAATTACATCTCGGTAAAACCTCGGAATATCAACTCGATAAAGTCGAACTCGCAACCCAAAAGTCGGATGTCCTATAACCATATGATCGCATCTACATCCTCGATCTCGCACTCATATCCAACTGAAGCCGACTGAAGCCAACAGCGGACCCTCATGTCACTCTCGACATCCCTACGACCCATTTGTCGTTCTTGCAGAGCTACCAGCTCAGCAGTGCAGCTCCCCGTTCGCCAGATCAGACCATCGAGCGCATTCCGACGAGCAGCGTCCACTTCTTCTTCAACCTCGGCACCACGACGCCCGCCTCGATCTCATACCCGAAACGTAGCTATAGGCCTACTAGGTCTCTCACTTCCATTCTCATATTTCTTCCTTCCGTCAAAACCCAAATTATCCCCATATGCATATACCGACCAGCCCGTAACGTCCACCACGTCTCTGACGGAGCAGCACAAACTCGTCGTGGTGCCTATCGCCTCCAATGCGCACGAACTGTTCGAGAAGCCCTTCAGGCGCGATGGTACTGTCGTACAATCTGCAGGCGGGAACGAGGAGCAAGAGATCGTCGTGCAGCATATCATGATCAAGTCGCCCGATATCCAGATCGAGCGGCCGTATACGCCCATCAATGATCCCGCGAGCGATGGCGAGATGCGCTTGGTCGTCAAGCGCGTCAAGGGCGGAGAGGTCGGTCGGTGAGTCGGCGAGTCGGCGAGCCGTGATCCTCATCCTTAGAGTACTGCGCTGACATGTTGTGTCCCACTTCCTAACGTTCTCGTCCGTGTATTTCCCGCTTCGATCGTCGTCGCTGTCGTCGTAGCGTGGTCCACTCACTCCAGCCCGGAGGCCAAGTCGGTGTTCGCGGGCCTATCCCGACCTTCTCCCTGGTCCCAGGACAATACGACAAGATCGTCATGGTGCGTGTCTGCATTTCGGTCGCGCAGTTCTAGTTCAGCATCGAACCTCACCTGTTGATCGTTGATCAGGCGAATTCTTTGGAGATGAAGCTGATGTATGAATGGACTGTAGATCTCAACAGGGACGGGAATAGCACCCTTCCTTCAACTTTTATCGAAACTCCCAGCCCCGTCGTCCGCTCGACCAGGACCTAGATTGCACCTCATCCATTCTCTACCCGTAGAAGGGAGGGTCGATTGGGTCGACCCCTCTTCGTCCTCCTCCCCTGCTACTGCACCGCTTGATACAGCAGCAGCGTCTGGTACAGCAGCAAAGACGAACCTCATCCCCTCCCTCCAGAACAAATTCGGCTCGAACCTCGTCGTCTCCCGTCCGCCACAAGGACCAATCACCCCAGACTTCCTGCGCGATGTCATACCCCCATCCTTTAGTGGGCGAAGCGGAGCAGCGCAGGAACAAGGGAAGATAATGGTTTTGGTGTGCTTACCGCCCCCGTAAGTCCCGCAAGTCCAGCCGGCCATCCATCCATCCCACCAGCTACTACCAGCTACGTTTCGTGAACTTTTCGCATGCGACATGGACATCGCTAACAACGCCACGCTTGCAGACTCATGCGTCCGCTGTGTGGCGCCATGACGCCAAATCTCGATCAGGGACCGTTGACTGGCGTCTTGGCTGAGATGGGTCTGACAAGTGATCAGGTGCTCAAGCTGGAATAAAATGTTGTACACCCGACTATTCCTCACCAACGACCATGCCTTATCTTCGCTTTTGAAGCCTATTTATCAGTCCGCTATTGTACCACCTGATACCGAGCACGGGATATACCATAGCTATACATACTGGAGTACATTGCATTCACAATACAGGCGTTCAAGGGTATATTATGCAGGATATCGTCTATCGTCTATCGTCTTCCTTGTTCCCTTCCCTATACCTATCTCCATCTTCATCTTCATGTCGCCTTTACATGCCACGAGAGACAGCGAGCCAAGCTCACGAAACACCCCTGCGTCCAACCGTCTCCTGTTCTCGCGCCACTCGCCCCTCTTTCTCAGCGCCAAGCTCAAACCCTGGAATCTCCTGCTTCTCCCCACTCCCACTCACAGCTTCAGCCTCCCCGAACACCCCGCCACCGCCCTTCTCATCGTAGCTCTCCCACTCTTTCTCAGGGATACTCCCCTCATCGGGCGAAGTGAGGCCGTGTCCACTACCCTGATGTATCGTCCGGGGGATAGTCTGTATTTTGTCGAGGTACTGCTCTGATACCTATCCCACAAATGGTTGTTCAGATCAGCCTTCGCTCTGGGGACTCTGTTCCCTTTTCTTCTCTTTGAAAAAAGTAGAAAGAGTAGAAAGAGTGAAGACAGTAAGGAAGGTGATCAGCGCACCTCTAGGTTCTCCCTTGCGGAAATAGCTTTCAGAACCGTCCAGCTCGCGCGTTCGTGTAGACCCCGGCGTAAAGAACGCTGGAAGAACGTCGAAACTACATCCACGGGCCATTCGTCCGGCATCAAGTCCAGTACCTGAGCGTGACATGCAACAAGTCAGTCCTACCCATTATGCCTTGGTGGAAGATTACGACTTACCTCTGATACATCCAGATGTATACTCTGGGCATTGAGGAGCGCGGCAGCTTGTCTCGAGTGTTCCTTCCTGCTCGACGTATCAGCCAAAGACCACCTTATCCACCTCACAAGTCGCCACTTTGCGTGGTCGACACCACTCACCCATCACGCATGTATACGCCCAGCAACTCCTTGACGAGCTTCTCCCTGACGTCCTCCTTGACTTCCTTCCGTCTTCGGCCGACTTCGCCCAGCGTGGCCCACGGCTGCAAGTTCGCCGTATCTCTCGTAGCGGTCGATACCAGCCTGGCTATTCTGGGCGGGATGATCTCGCCCCCTTGGGTGCAGTACGCTTGGGCCGAGAGGGAATCGCCGATCTCCCGAGCTAGGAGTTGTAGTGCTTGACGATGTCGGCCCAGCTATAGTAATGATCTGTTAGCTACCTGCTTTTTACATCCGGCCGGAATGAAAGAGACAGCTCACCCGCCCATACACAACTGCCAGCTCGGGCTTGAGCAGGGTCATCCCTTCCAGCCTCGTTGCCGCATTCTCCAGATTATAGAATGGCGAGCCTTGGAGAAACAATAGCAGTTTCAGGCGAGTCTGCTTGATGGGTGTATCCGGTGCGATATGCGCGAAGAAGATGCAGAATGGGCGAGGTTCGTGTTCGAGCCGATACTCGGCGTCTGTATACAATGTGTCTCAGTCAACCTCATTCTCGCGAGTGCAGCGAGTAGGGGAAGCCCACTAGAAGTTCACGTGAGAAGGTTGACTTACCGAGCTCCTCGAGATGATACTTCACACCGTCATCCTGGACCAGCTCCTCTGCAACGCCCAGCAGATATTGCAGTAAAGCCTCATGCAGACCTTTATTCGGACTCCGCTTATTCACCACAACATGTTCAAGGTATCTATCAGCCGTTTCACCATTTATCTCCCTCAGATCCTCGACGAGCTGGGCGTCGTCTAGTCTCACGCCGGTCTTGGGGTTTTGCGACATTAGAATCTGCAAGTGAAGTATAGTCAGAATTAGCTTGCCCCGATGTAAATCGTACGTATATCAGAGGTACGCACCGTCAACCCTTTGTCGGGATTTTTCTCCACCAGCCATAACGCGTAACGCAAGAACAATTCGGGGTCTTTGACGGTATCTAGCTGTTGAGCGAGTTCGTCCACGGGATCATCGCAGAAGGGGTCAGGCGTATCACTTTCGGCAATACTACAATGAATCACTCAAGGTCAGCAGGTCTCCTAAGTGGTAAACGGCTGTAAAAGCTCACCCCTTGAGCAGCTCCAATACTCTGTCTACTCTGCCTTGCTGCCGCATTACCGTGGAGAGTACATAGGGGCGTTGTACGAGGAACGGCTCGAGTTCGCTCAACACGCAATCGTTCGGTGCAGCTAGGAGCGCGAGCAGCTCGTTGGTAGTTCCTTTATCAGCGAGAAGCTTGGCGAGTGTGGTGTCGACCACCTGTAGACAGTATTATGCATCAGTCCACATAGACAGATCGGAGTCAGCCGATAGAGATGAGGGCCACGAACGATATCAATCTTCCGCGAGTCCACACCTCTGGCGCCACCACCTTTCCTCCTCGATGTCCTGGTCCGTCTCAGTACTTCGGCCAACATATCGTTCGCTTCCTGCGACATGGCATTGCGGAGGGCTTGCATATCTGGGTCGGCAGCCGAGGCTGTCTCTTCATGTGGACTGTGATTGCTCTTGATGCTGTTTGTGACTGTTGAAGAAAGTTAGCCATACGGAAGTCTCGACAGTGAAGCGACTGACTGATCTCCTCCATAGTCGGCATGTCAATCAAGACTTTTTTCAATCCTTCATATACCTCTACCTCCTCCGCGGAGCCAATTACTTTCCCCCTGAACGCAGCGTACGACCTGACTATAAGCCTCGGATCGACTTTTCCTCGAATCAGATAATCTCCAGCTCTGTCGAACATCGCTTCCTGGAACAAGTGCGCAGCGAGGTATAGGTGAAGGAGTTTCAACGTGGCGCTATGGGTTGCCTTATCCGTGTCAACTTCGCCACGGCGACCACGGCGCCGTTCTTCGTCGACAAGAGCTATCGCTTCGTCCATACGCCGATCCGCACACAGAATTTCCAGGCGAAGAGGGGTCGGAGTGGGGGCTAGAGCTTGTATACCATTGGGGCCGATGACTAGTGTTTCTGCAACAGTTGTAGAAAACGGTTTCGACCCTTGGCTCCTGGATGACCCCTTCTGAGGCGTGAGAAAGCTGGAATTTCTAGATGGATGAGGCGATGAAGGCGGTGTCAAACCTGACCCTGCCGGAGGTTCGTCCATCAACAAAGAAGCCTCAGCCAGGGCGGGCGAGTTCGGCGTCTCGCTGGAAGGGGATTGAGCTACTTCGGGTCCAGGTGTTTTGGCAGCAATCGGTTCTGATGGCGCTAGCTTTCCGCCCAATAGCGTAATCGATGCCATTGCCATCCGGTCATCCCGCACGACATCTCGAATCGTCACGCCATAAGGTGAGTAGCTGAGAGCAAAGGGATTGAATGAAGTGTCGATGGGGATGACTTGAGCGGGCGTTTCCAGGTCGTTGAGCGAATGAACGACTATGGTGCTGTTGCGTAAGAGGGCGATGATGAAGCCAGACTCGACAGCTATCACAAGATGTAAACTTGCATGCTCCGCAGCATAGATCTCAGTGTCACTTACCTATTGATATTGGGTGTGCTGGCCATTCCATCGTGCCTCGCACAGGGTCGCCTTGTCCGGTCAAGAATACGCCCATCGTACTGCTGCCCGTATAGCTAGTGACGAGAAACTCGCCTTCTCCCGGTATCACGACAACGTTCGGGTTAGGATCGAATTCGTCTATTGAAGTGTCAATTTGTGATACGGGCAGGACTTCCGTGAGCGATGCGTCCGAGAGGTCGATGATGCTATATGTCGGGTTGTCGGATGGGATGGCTGCACATAGGTAATTTTGGAAAAGAGCATGATGAGTAGGCGCAGAAGGCAGAGGTATCTCCTGTATCAACCGGTCAGCTCTGGGAGCGTATTTTGGCAAGAGAGTACGCACTTTGACGGAGTTAAGCCTCGTGCCGAGGTTGTATATTCCCAAGCCTTTCCGTCGCACGACCACTACTGTCATTTCCACTCCTTTCTCTTCAGAACCTGGCCCGCCCCAGTCCAGCTCATCATCGTTGAGGATGACGGAGACAACTCCTCGCAGGGGCGGTATGACATTTGAAGGAATCGGATCAAGGTTCGGTAACGATAAAGCGTGTAATGTGCCATCTACGCGGGCAAAGGGGCAGTTAGCTGAGGTCTACAACGTGCCGCCAAAATGACTTGCCTGATACCACGAGTAATTTGGATACTTTGGGCAGCACATACATCTTGTTGACTGGCCGTCGGGGGAACAGAGTATGCCTATGTCGCATGATCCATCCGTCATTCTGCGCGAACAGCACAAAACGTTAGCTAAGGCCTGAGATAGATACGGTAGTGAACTCACCTCGCCCGTACTGGCTGCGCCATCGCATACCCACCACTCTATCACTCCGTCCGATCCACCTATATACAGATTGGCACCGTATCCCTCCACGCATCTTATCTCCTTATTTTGGGTGGACGCATCGGGCTGACCTCGCTCGGGGGAAGCTACTCTCCCTGATTGTTGTGATGCAGGGGATGCTGCGGCGGAGGCTACAGCTGCTGCTCGACGGCCCGCTGCTGCTGCTATAGAAGTTGCTGATGTGAAAAGTGATGGTGAAGCAGCGTGCGATGCCGGTGGTGAGGAAGGGCCGGCTACAGTGCAGTGAGAGCTCTGGTCAGCGACATATTGACCAACAGGGAGCGAGATGTATAGGTCGCGATGTCGAAGGGGACGACTTGCCTGAGAAATCTAAGAGGTCTTTGGTATGATACAATTCTGATAGTACAGGTTGGATATGGAAGTGTGGTATGTCTGTCGTCATTGTCCGTGTCCTTGTCCGGTCGTGTATCGAGTCGTGGTGTACAGATTCATATGGTGTATGGTATATGTTGTTGTTGTTGTTGCTATTGCTCTTGCTCTCCTCGTCATCAACGACCTGGTCAACGCTGCAGGTTACCTCCACATGACTGATTACCCGACCGCAAGATATATCTGATTCCGCTCGCAGCTGTACTGGCAATGCCACGTAATACCCGCTTTGACCCATATGATTCCGGTGGAAGCGGGAGGTTCAAGGGGTGGCGGTGACGAATGACATATAGGTCGACTTTCCTGATCAGGTAATAAAGGGATGACTCAGGGATGGGATTCAACGTGTCCTGAAAAAAAGTCGAGCGACCGACCACTCCGCTTTGAGACAATTAGGCTAACTTAGTCACATCCACTCTATATCCACCATCCACCATCCACCTCACTTGACACCACCTTGTCCCCACTCTCCACACTGCTCACGTCGGTCACTTACTCATCGCTATCGACAACGGGATTGCCGACAGCACAGACAGCAGCAACACTTCGCTGCACACACACTGATAACCCATCTGTCTCTCGATATCTGTACACAAAAGGCGAGATCAATCGCCACCCTCGTTTCCACGTCCTCCAAACACTGCCTCATTGCCTCACTGCCTCATCATCAGGCGTGTGCATGTCTTGGTCATCACCCACAAGCTGTACCAGGACTCCAACATAGATTCCTTAGATAGATTGTCAGTCACGGTCACAGGCACATCAGTACCACTGCAACCCTGCCTTTGCACTGTCGATCAACCAAAACAACAATCCGGGTCCGGGCTCCCCAGGCATACGACTCAATTCGGATCTCCGACTTTGATTGATTCTCAAGCACCCCCCATTACTGTAGCTACGGCCCGTGAATATCTCTCTCACTCGACACGACTAGCTGCCTGCGCACGGCTCAGTCGCCATGCCGTCTCCACCTCCCCAACCCGTTCCCCAACGGAACGCTCGCTCAGTATCAAATAACCATATGAACCTCGGCGCTCCTTCCTCTTCCCGCATGGCCGCTTCGCCAATGTCATATAGCGCCATGACAGGCATCAGCTTCACAAACGGTGGTGGTTTCTCATTCGAGAACCAACCGAGAAGCGCGAAATGGGGCGGACCCATGGGCAGCTACGGAGCAAAGTTCTATGGCGATGCAGGGTGAGCATTTGTCGTTGATGCTGACTTTCGCGGTCAGAATGGTTGTCACAATAGCTGACTCGCATGACTCAGCGGCGAATCACCGATCATTCCATTCTCCACCTCTATATCGATGGAGCCCTCATCTTTCGCAGCTTCCGCAGCAGCCTTCGGTCTTCCCGGATCCGCCTCCATGTCTTCCTCATGGGCGCGCCGTTCCTACGCCGCCGCCGTCTCGGGTAGAGGCGAATCCTCCTATGGCTTGTCAAACTCATTCGCATCCATGTCCTTCCAGCCCATGTCGTTCGGCACATCCTACTCCAAATCCCAAGTCCATAACCTTATGTCTAAACCTCGATCAGATGCCGAGCTCACACAAGCGTACGAGTGCTGTGGCAAAACACACGAAGGGCTGCATGCTTTATTAGAACACGTCGAGGACTGTCACCCATTCTCCGACCCAAACATACCTCCAGATAACGGCTTCTCGCCCGTCACCAATGCTATGGATCTTGATCTGGACGACGTGGAGGAGCATCTACCGGCCAAGGCGGTTGGCGACAGATCAGCTCGGTCTAGCATCTCACCGGCGCTCGCGCAAGCTGTGCCTGTACCTAGCTATCCTTTGCCGACACCCGGCAGCAGCAAAGTCACAACACCGACGGAGCAAGCGAGCATGGGCAAGAGTCCGTTAAAGCTGTCCGATGTTCTAAAATCACCTCCAGATGCCGACACCACTTTCCGCGCTAGCAATCTCACCCTGAATCGACCTGGATCAACCGGTTCATCTCCACCCGAAGGATCGTTGGCGACTCCCACCACTTCCACGCAGCCTTCTCCAGTCTTCGCACAGCCAAGGGTCAACCCATCAGCTCGATCAAACTTCCTCGGATCAACCGGTGTTGGAGCTCGACCAGCAGCTCAACAGAAGCGATTTGATAGGGCTTTCAACGAAGTCGTCTCAGGGCAGAAAGATGAGGTGGCAACGCAGGACGCCGGCAACGAGCCAGTTCCAACTGCAGTTGCTCCCGGCGTGCTTTTCGCTTCTGCGGTTTCGAGCCTGGGCATCCCTACCATTCCACCCGGACAGAAAGCACCCGTTGCCACCCCCACAAAGGAAGGCGAAGTGGGCGAGCCGAGTGCAGCAGCAAAGACCACTATGCCGGAGCCGCCATTACCGCAACCGAGTTTGTTCTCGTCGCACAGACCATGGCGCTGCCCCAATCCTGGCTGCAACAAGTCATACAAGCAGAGTAACGGGTTGAAGTATCATCAACAAAAAGGGTGAGTCAGCTTCTGACGTGATTCTCTGCGCAATGCTGACGACGTATCATGTAGCCAATGTGATTTCGCCATACACGATGCTGTCGACCTCGGTTTGACACTCGAGGAAGCCGAAGAGAGGAACAGACCATTTGTGTGTGCTGTTGGGGCAGGTTGCACCAAGCGATATCGTCAGATGAACGGGTTGAAAGTGAGTCACATTCACGGACCTGTCGTCTACGGCAAGGATCATCAAACTGACGAAGCTATGCGTTTAGTATCACTACTTAAATTCTGGCGAGCACGGACAATACGGCCTGAGAATGCTTCAAAACGGCACTCACCCTCACCCGCCATCAGTACCCCCCTCACCCAACCCCAGCATCTCCACAGTCTCAACCAACACTACTCCAACCTCCGCGCTGCTCAACAAACCGCGTCCGATCCCCACATCAACTCACACTCCTACCCGCCCAGCACCAGGGGCACCCTATGCCATTCCTTCGCATATCAAAGCTGGAACCGGCGCGCCTCCAGGGCGGACAGCCACTGTGGGTGGAAATGGTCACGGCCACGCAGGACACGCTATGCCGCGATTAGGCACATGGCCAGCCCAAAAACCGAACACAAGTGCAGGCGTACCAGGACAAGCACGACCTGTGGCCCAGAAAGCACCTTTACCGCCTGTCGTACCGCAGCCACAAGCGGTACAGAAAGGTCGTGATGCGGTCTTGTTCGCTACGTCAAATGACGATCCACTGGACGTTCTTGGCCGCATGGACCAATAAATGTATCATTGGCGCCGAAGGAAAGGTGTAGGAGTAGAAGAGGATATCTGGAATCGAATCTTGGGTCAAGGATCATCTTGTGCTTGATTGCGGCTTACTAGCCAAACTTGTTGTGTGTTCGTTGTGTCTCTTGCATGTGTTTGTTTCTCTTACGTCTCGTGTCTCGTGTCTTGTGCTTTTCCCATCTCATCCATCACCCTCCACTCCATTATCGTGCATGCTTCCATCACTCTACTTCATTGCACCACTTCCACTTCCGCTTCTGCTTCCACCCCCATCCCCATCCCATCATCATGTAAATCGATACGAATAAAGTATCTTTTGATTTCGTCATTTGCTTGTGCATCGTTTTCTGTCATTCTATACATGTAATGTCATAATGCTATGCTATGATATGATCTACAGATCCAATGTGGTACTTTTATGTTGAGCGACAGAGCAAAATACTTTTAGAGACGCGAGGCGTCAGACGTCAGACGTGATCATCTTTGACCATAGCCCAATGGCATAGGAGATGTCTCAGAGTACGGCATCAGTCGCGCGGAATCAAACAAGTCCGTGCGATAATGCGCCCAACGGCGAGCCGGCGTGGGATCATGCCGCACAGATCCGGTGGTATTGAGTGGAGAAGAATGTGGATTTGCGAGGTTGAAGTGTGGCCGCTGCGACAGTATGCCTGACTGTTCATGTAAGACTGCAGGATTTCGCGA
>JALPBZ010000111.1:0-67560 GCA_026538355.1 Cryptococcus sp. GC_Crypt_5
TCTGGGTCGTATTCCCCTACGTACGGGTCGGTGAAGAGCGCTTTCAGTCTGTCCCATGTGCTTATTTGCGGTACGTCCGAGGGCTCCGCTTCGAACAATGATAAGCCCGGCACTGCACCGCCTGTTCTCAGATCGATCCACCAGCTATCACAGGTGTCAACAACGTCAGTCACACTAATACCAGGAGCAGAAGCGGTCAGAGAGATACTGGCTCACCTCCGGAGATACAGCCGGCATAAGCTCAGCATCACAGGCAGATACGCCTCGGCGCTCGTCTCCCCAGCGAGATCATAATTCCGCTTGGCCAAATGCCAATCCCTCGTCACGCCTTCTCCATTCTCATACATGAAGCCCAGATTCCAATAGGCCATTGCAGATGTCTGGGTGTCGGCTGCGGTCTGGTAGTAGGCCACCGCGCGGTCATACGCAGGTTCGGCAGCTTGGTCTGCAACGCGACGTTACAAGAACGATTCTGAGTCAGCTTCATTAGAGATGTATTGTTCGATCAGTAATAGACTCACAATAGGTGTCGCCCACTTTGACCATAGCATCCACGTTGTCCTGCGCGGCACTTCGCACCCACAACGCCAGAGCATTCTGCTTCTCTCTGACCTTCTCCTTGTCCACTGATCCGATGGACCGCTTGACGCTGCTCTCGCTCGACTCCCCCAGCTTGTATCCCTTCTCAAGAAGGAATGCGACGTTATTCTGGGCCGCCTCGTACCCCATCTCCGCAGCGATCCACCATCCCAACATCGCCTTGTCCTCTTCACCCCTCAACCATGCTCGATCCGCCTCACCCATATAATCGTCTTTCCAACTCCCTCTCTCCGCCACCAGCTTGTAGTAAGCGACTGATACTCCGCACATCCCACTTCCCGCTTGACCAGCTCGGACGTTGACGGCATGAATGGATGCAAGAAGGTGGAATGCTTCGAACGTAGCGCCGAACCGCAGAGCCAATTCAAAGAACTGCGCTGCTTGAGGTATTTCTCCTCGGTCCAAGTGGATCTTGCCCAGATTGACTTGCGCTTCAGCGAGATCCTGTCCCGCTGCTGCCTGGAAATAGTGCGCGGCCTTCTGCTTGTCGGATGGCACGAGTAACCCGTCGCGATGAATGATGCCCAACCCATTATGCGCTTCACGGTCGCCCTGTTTCCACTCAATCAGTCACACCCTTGTCATAATGCAGATCATACTCACCAACTCGGCCGCACGCTCATACCACAGACGGGCCCTCCTGTAATCCGGCTTTTGACCTTCTCCACGCATCGCCATCCTGCCCAGGAATGCTGCCGCGACCATGGCCGGCTCTTTCAGTAAATCCTCTTGCTCTTTGCCCATTTTGCGTCTCGGCGAGACCCTTCCATCAGACTCAAAGTCGCTAGGCCACATGACTCTCGCCACTTTCATGAAGTATTCCTTTGCTTTGGAGTAGCTTTGCGGGATCTCGCCAACTCCTTCTGCGCCGGTACTGACTCCGGCTTGTGAGAAGTAGACGGATCCGAGGTAGAACAGTCGGCCCAGTCGGACTGTATATGAGTACGAGTCTCTGTCCGCATGATATTGATAATACTCCAATATCTCGTTCTCCGTTTCACCTCTTGCTACGGCAGAAGACGAGCGAATAGCTGGTCGTAGAGCGTTTGAGCCAGTCGATGCCCATGAGGCATGGGGTCCATAAATGCCGCCGACGCGATCGGAGAGCCGTGTGGTCGTTAGAGGCAATGTTCGACCACCAGGTGGGCCTTCCCGATACGTTTGATAGGCTGCTCAAAGTCAGCGAGTATCTCAGCAGCGATGTTTCACAATTACCTTGATTGGCGGCGGCTTGATAGTGGTCGAGCGCAAGAGAGCATTCCTGGGTCGTCAGTAATATTCATAAGATATACGACTTACTTCCTTGACTCCAACACCGGCCCAATGTCTGTAGCCCAGAGCCATTTGCGCTGATTTGTGACCTTGCACAGCGGCGAAGGTGTAATATAGCAATGCCTGGAATAGCTGTAAGACGGGGATTTGAAGTTGATTCCAGGAGACTCACTTTGCCTTGGTTCTGTTCAACGCCGCCTATACCTGTTGCGTGAAAGAAGCCAACGGCGAATTGTACTTCGGGATCCGCGCTGGTCTCCAGGTATTTCTGCAAATTGAGTCAGATCCGTAATCTTGCTTTTCGAGGAGGAAGGCACTAACAGTATAAGCGGCATAGGCAGCTGGAAGATCCTGCTTGACGCCTTTTGGCGGGAACTAAACCCACAAGCAAGCGCGTCAGCTGATGTCGCTGAGGATGACTGGTGCAGGTATCGCAGTTAGAGCAGAAACACACCATTCTCAATTCCGCCCTCGACTTCCAGACTTCCTCACACCCGTTGGTCTCGGCCTGGTCCAGCAGCCCTAGCATCTTCTCGATCCGTTCTCGTCTGACTTTCCCAATCTTCGTGGTTTTTCTCTTGGATTTGTTTGCGGTACTAGATATGAAGGGGAGGCGAGAGATGAATGTCGTTGGGTCCAATAATGCATTGAGGAAGCGGGGTAGGAGTCGGAGGGTATTTGATATTGGTCCCTGTCGCGGTCGAACGTCGGCCTGATCAGCTCTTGTCTCTATGGCTAGTACGTGTATAGCAAGACACGCAGAGACATACATCTTGACCCCATTTGAGACCTTCGCCCCATCCCCTATTACTGAACGGACTCACGGTCCCGCCCACCTTCTTATCGAGATGCGCATACGGCGGCGGTTGCAGCGTTGCCAGTATAGTCTGCGCCTCTCGCAGCGGCGCGCAGACTACCAATCATCAATTGCCGGAGTCAGATAACTGGTGGAATGCAAGTACGGGAAGTGTGCGAGCTCACCATCATGGACGCTCTCTTCTGAGCTGGAAGTCTCGTGCGCCGCGTCATCCGCCAGGACAAGGGAAGGGAGCGTTATCCCCACGATGAGAATGACAAGTACGAGGTTTACGAGTCGTATCCGACCATGCCGTCGCGCCCGCATCGTGTCTCGTGTCTGATTAGCTGGACGGTGTTACCGGTGTTGCTTCGCGGCGTCGTGAAAGTCATTCGTAAGAGTCAACGGCGACTATTGCTGATCGGTTACTCTACGTGACAGTGACAGCATGACAGACTGACACGTCATCACTTTTCTGCTGGCAGCGGGATCAGACTGAGAAGCGATGAGCATGCCCCGGTGAGCTGGGAGAAATACGAATAAACTGATTACCCGACTAATCGAAGAGTACCCGAGGCTCGGGATCTTTATTTGATAATATTCCGAAAAGACAGCGAGACAGCGAACAAAAATGCCTCCGATGCAGGTGGTCAACAGAACGGTAAGGGCGTTCTCGCCTAAGGGCCGTACGGCATCCCGCTCCGTAGTCTCACATTAGCGCCCGTATTGTCGCCGCCGCACCCTATACTGATCACCTCACGTAAACAGTGAACTAGAACAATTGGAACATGGGACATGGGACACGGTAGTGGTAACGGTGACGGTAGTGCTTGAAACAATGAAAGAATACGAAGCGCGAAGCGGATTGCGTCCGGGACCCGCGTGTCTGGTTCTGCACCACCCGGCCGCCTCGGCTTCGGCTGACTGGACGACGAGTCGCAGGATGCGTATGTCTTTACATCAGTGCACTGCATGCAGCATGGCTTTGAGCGCAGTTGCGAGGACAATGAGAATACTGTGAGTGCAGGCGTAGACGCGGCCTGACTCGCCATCACGAGCCTCGGATAGCCGCCTCTCGCAGGCTGTCACTCACGGTATCACCATGGTGACTGTTCCGCGGGAAAGAAGCATATCGAGTCCATTGAGTCACTGCGGGCAAGGGTCATTACACGCAAGACAACAATAGTGTACTAACCGCTTTTCCCGATTAGCTTTGCGCCTCCGTTCAAGCCACCAAGGGACTCGTGAACGATGGGTGACTGACGCTAACGCAATGCAGGGTTGCAGAAGCGCAGTCGTGTTTCGGTGCTCGGAACGTCTTTCTTTTCCAATCCAATCCAATCCTACCAATCCAATAAGAATGGTATTGCATGCACTACTTTTCGGATGGCAGAGCCACCCACAACACACCGCGTGGCTCCATGGTCATCGTCGTTACGTTACGCGGTACATGCCGTAAACGTCGCTCCCCGTTCGACCCGGAGCCACGGTAAAGCGTTGCGTAGGCTAATTGTTCGGTGGCCGTGATTAGCGTGTTGCAATTTAGCATGTTTAGCTTTTTGAGATCATCGCCCAGGACGAGCAACACAGCGACTGTTCTTGGAACATTCTCAGGTCAGAGTCAGACTGAACCTTGAGCGGAGATTGCGATACTGGATCGACGGCGAGGACGAGGGCGACGGCGAAGTAGTGGTAGTGGTAGACGTCACTCGCGCGTGGAATAAAGGAGAGTGCGTGGGTCTCAGACGTCTCAGTCGGACGGACCCGATTGTTCCGAGATCTCGCGTGATAGGAATACAAATATCATGCACGGTTATTTGTATTTTTGTTTTTGTTTTTCACAGGAATACAAATAAAGCAATGATTCGACATTCTCAGACCCATCATTGCCTCTCTCGATGCTATCATGATCAATGCTGCTCACAGGGTCACTGTCCTCTCCGCTGCTCTGCTCTGCTACGCTCTGACACGCTGCTGCTGCTCTGACGCCAGACGACCGAGAACAAAGAGAAAAGGGGGCAAGAAAAAGGAACCAGCGCACCCAGACACCAGACAGGGCCCGTGCCCGCTCACTCGCTCCCATCGCACCTTGTTGTCACTGGAAGCGGGCATAGCGACGAGCGCAGTCGGTCGTCTGGAACCGGGATTACACTTTCGTACTCTCCGTAGATATCCTTTTGCACAGCCCAGCCCAGCCCGATGGCCCGGGCAAATCGCGTGGTGGCCCAGGAGCAGGTCGCAGGTCGGTCGGTAGGTACTGCCAGTCGGTATGTCTCGGCGTGACGCCACCACGCGGTTGTAATAATGGTAAAAAGACATGGAACAATCAATACTCTGTTACGGGCCGTGGGTCGGATAGGTGACAGCGATAGCGGTAGTCGCTTAAGCGCATGGGACGTCACTCGGGCGTAGCAAGCATGCACGCATGCGCGCATGCGCGCAAAAGACAGGGAGAGGGAGAGACAAGGTAGTGACCGTGCCAAGTGACTTGCCTCCGCGCCCCCTCGCCCCCCCCTTTCTCCCGACTGCAGCGTGTCCGATATACGGAGGTTGTTGTTATATATTTTTGATTGTCATGATGGATTATTGCGACACCAAGCGAAATAGTAAACCGTCTTTTTGATTCTCCCTCTCTCTCTCTCTCTCTCTCTCTCTCGTTCTCTCCGATATATATCAGGTCAACCAACTACTTGTATCAACCACTCTATCGGTCACCGCCATTACTGCCATCCACACCATCACTCCCTCGGCCGTCGGCGACCATCACCGGTGTTAGTCATCTTCAACAACGTACCGATCCGAGCGTTGATCAGTGATCCATCATCCATCACATCACCATCACCATCTTCGCTTCCTCATCTAAAATCTTCATCGCGACATACACACACAGTCGTTGACTCCTCGCCCACGCCCACATCACACCACTCGTCACCCGGCACCGACTGCGCTTGGCTTCATTTTTCCTGCCGACAACGCAGTAGTTATCACCCATCTCACCTCGTACCCCTTTACCTTACCATGGCGATCAACCAGTAAACCTTGCTCGTTCTCTTGTTCAACACCATATACCTCTGTCGCCATCGCCATACCCAGGAAGACGTCTTTGACACAGGCTGCATAGTTTATCATAAATCTTGATATTTTACACCGATCCTCCGAGAATCAACGTATCACCATCATGCACCCGTACCGATCATTCCCATCGCCAGCAACGCCCAGCTCGACCTCGCCCGGCAAGCATCAACATCCTCATCACCCCATGTACAACTATGGCGCCAGCGCCAACCTCCCGATGGATCCCGTGCGCCGGCCATCCACCACCCACAGCCGAGCAGAGGTGGAGTACAGCGACTCGGAGTCTACCGGTGGGGAGGACAAGACGGAGCGGGACAAGCTGGAACTGCGTCGAGAGAAGAATCGGGTCAAGCAGCGCAACCTGCGTCGTGAGTGGTCCACCCAATATGTCATAATTACAAATACAAATACCCAGTGTCTCGGCATGGCTTGCGCAATGGGATGGGCAGACGACGATCAGTTCCTGTCCTCCCTTGCCATGCTGTAACCGTCAACGTAATGCAAAATGCTAACCCTACAATGTCTCCTTTCTCCTTCCTTATCCGTTCCAATCCGCATCACCCATCATCAGAACGACGTGCAAACCACATTGCCGATCTCGAGAGGAGCATAGCCAACCTCCGCGCCGAACATGCATCCATGCAACAGACATGCGCTGTCATGCAACAGCGCGAGACACATCTTCAAGGATGGGTACACGACCTCGAATCAGCATTGTTCCGCAACGGTCACGCAGCCGACGTCGACGCTCTTCGTCGCATATGGGACAGAGATGTCAAGCGTCCTCGGGTCGGTAGCATGCATGGGGGTCCACCACCACCGCCCCCAGTCGATCCCCTCTCTACGCTAGCGCGAGCGGCGTCGTCCATTCCAGGTCCTTCATCAAATGACGGCAGATCATTACATGTGCCATCTCGCCCCAGTCTATCTCGACCTGGCTCTTTCTCTACCCCATACGACAACCCATATCCCACGCCTGAGATTACATGGGGATCGCAGATGAACGAGTGGATGCACATGCCTGATGCGGAGAAGAAGAGGAAGCGTGAATCGATTGCATACGATTATCCCCCGTTCGACTCGAACCCCGGATCGCGTCCATCCTCTCGCCCTGGTCCCATCGCAGGGCGGTTGTCCGAATCAAACATCCACTTCCTCCCGCCTATCCAACCAGTCTACCAACCACCAGCGATCCGGCCCCTTTCCGCACCTCATGCTCAACTACCGAATCAACCCTTGTCGTTAACCACCAGCAGCTCGGCAATGCCGCACAGCACCTCGCCAAAATCGATCAAGATATCCGACTTGCTTTCACCTGGCTTACCACCCACCGACCCGGGATCGGCCATGGGCAGCGTGAGCAGCGGTACGACTGGTGACCCGAAGGACTCTTGGCGGGGAGAAAGAGAAGACATATCGGTGATTAGCTCGTTTCTCGCCTCCACATCCGGAGCTGATACTCCGGGTGAGACAATTTTCGTCCTCGTACACTGTCGCTGACTGATCATGTTTTTGTCTGCTGCGTTGTGCTCACAGCCAAAGTCAAATCCGAGCTCGAGAGGGAACCGTTTGCCCCCGATAAGAATGCACAGAACGAGCGAGGACTTGGCAGAAGCGGCAGCGGCCACGACAACGAAGTCGGACAGGGCGTACTCACCTCGACGCGCGAGCAAGGCAACACCGTCGCTTCCGCCGATCCACGTCAAGGTGGAAGTGAACAACACGATCTCATCGGCGCCGCCGTCAAGGGATTGAGTCGACCGACTCTCCATCCCTCTGTTCACACTGCTCGTATCCTGCTCCTCTCCCTCTGTGCCGACCACCCTTCCACCACGTCTACGCTACCTCGCCTTACTGCTCAACAGCAGACCATCATTCTCACGGCTCTATCCAATCTGTCTCCACCATACATCGCCGAGGCGTTCCGCGCATGACAGCTGAGCAGTCTATCTGCTACCGACGCAAAGCTCTTACTCGAGTATCAATCCTCTTTTCACTCTGATCTGCGACTAGTCTTGTTCCCAATAGCCGTACTTCGCGCCCGAGTGATCTCAGCCGTACAGTCGTACCCCGATGCGTTCGACGTGACGGCATTCATCTCGGCGACGTTGGCCGCAGCGAGGATATACGGTGATCCGCTGGACACCGACGCGTGGGAGCTACCCGACGAATACTGGGACGAATGGGGCCAGTGGTTCCCGCGCGGAAGGGCGTACTGCCACAGCTTATCTGACTGGAGGCGGCGAGATGGCCATAGGGGAAGTACGGTGCTTGAGATGATATGTGGATTGGAGAGTGATCAGGGGGAGCAAGAAAAAAGGAGGCGCGTTGACCCAGTTGGGAAACCCCCAGGCTGGACGTTCTAATCAGTGCTCGAAGTTCGGGTGCATGGTTGGTGTTGGTGCTGCTTATAGATGTAGATGCGGTCCTCAGTGACAGTGACAGTGATAGTAACGGCAACAGTGATAGTATAGATGGTTGGAATGTCCCGGATTCTGTATATACTGTAGCAACAATATGGCATCTCGTTTAGTCTCGGATCTACGTACTGCAACAGCCAGACATAGGCAGAAGCACAGTGAATGGTAAGGCGAGCGAGAGCCATATCGGTGCTCGCTCTGCCACTCAGTATCGGACGGGTGATCACATCACATCACATATACCATGAATTACCGGCGGTGTAGTCAGCTCATGGTATGGACGATCCCGAGTCGACCCGGACGTGCAGTGCCAAGATCGAATAACGATCGTCGAACGTCGACTGTTGCCAACGTCGATCTCGAACAATGTCTCACTTCGATACCATCTAGCCATCTGGCCATCTGGCCCAACGGAGACAGATCGAGTGTGGGACACAGCCGGGCGCCGCTGGAGAGCATCGGAATCCGGAATCTCTGGATATCTGTACAGGTGAAATACAAATACAACAAATACATTCGAGGATACAAATACAAATACAAATACAAATACCTTGAACGGCTCAATCCGGACGAACATTCACTGACTTATCTTCACTGCTCTCCCGTCCTCCCGTGCCATATCTGCGCACGCCAAGCGACGACATACGACAGACGACATGCGACGGACGACGGACAAAGCCGTGACACAGGGGTGAATCACCAGTGTCACCGATCTGACTATAGTTACAGTGACTGCAGCTCCGGAAATCTCGCATTCCTCGCATTTACTATTTGCTTAAGATCCGAGTTACGGCATGGCGTGTCGATCCTGTCGGGCGATCTCGTCTGGGCAACTAACTTTACGAATACGAATTCGAGTATCAGGGATATTGAGGATGTGTGGGTTGCAAGGTCTGGCTCAACCTTCTGCGCGGGTAGTAACGCAACACCATTAAGCTTGGCGCTCTCACGATTCTGAGCTGACTGATTTGCTACATTCTGACCGACTTGAGAGTAGCTTGATCGTTCGTCCCACTCTTCCACTCTTTTAACTCTTCCTCGGTTTCGTTTGGACAGACACCCAGGACCAAATCTGCCAAGTCAGAGCATCGATTACAAGTGGAGGTAGCTAGTGCAAGAGATAGTGCTTGCGGCTCTCAGTCGCATGTGTCAGTAGTGTCAATCATCATTATGTCTTTGCTTAACACTGGTTAATGCATATTCATACCTTCTTCTACCACCTGTATGACTAACACGGCTGTAATATAATGTCCTACGCCCCGTTTCGCTACTGAAATCCCAAAGCATTCCAGGCCACAGTACCCGCTCTGCCATCCCCACTGACCCGCTGTCCCGCTGTGCCTGCCGCCCTAGACGTGCTTGACGACAAACTCGATAGCGGGAACGATAATCTCCTGATAGATCGGATCGTCCTTGGCCTGCCGACGATACGTTGGTCAGCGCAACCTCACCCAAGCGCACAGTGCAACTCACATAGGTGAACTCCTCGAACACGTGGCTCGCGCCCTCCTTGTAGCCCTCTTGATACGGCACGCCCATCTCCTTGAGCTTTTGCGCGAACAGCTTGGACTGGGCGATGGGAACCACGGGGTCGGCGGTACCGTGGATGAAGAACGTGGGCGGGTAGGTAGTCTGCTTTTGCAGGAGATGGTAGGACGACCATTCCTTCAACTCCGCTTCGAAGGCGGCGATGCTCTCGGCGTCGTCCTTCCCATGATAGCGGAACACTGTGCGCGCCGTGAGCCCGCGGGCAGCGCTGAACATGAACGCGTCGGTCCGCAGGTAGTTCCTGTCGGTTATCTCGTAGTCGTCTAATCCGGTATACTCGCGAAGCTTCTCCACAGTCTTGTACTTTTGTAGGTAATGGAACGTGAAGACCGAAATGTACTCGGCGTGCGAGGGATCAAAGTCCATCAGCGCAGCCAAGAGCTCATCATCGGTGTATCGTCCAGAAGAAGGTAGACCTTGTAAAGGCTCTTTGCGGCCTTTGTACTCCATATCCAACCAATTGACCGGCCCGCAATCATCGATAATGGCGCGAGGGGGAGGCTGGAATTTCAGGCCAGCGAGCGTGGACAAAGTCCCACCGGCCGAATCGCCGCCGACGGCATATCGGTCAATGTCCACTTTTCCTTTCCCGCCAACCAGCTCCGGCAAGTGCGCGCGAAGCCACTGGTGGGCATCGTAGATATCCTGGAAGATCTCCCGCATGTGCACCTGCGGAGCGAAGCGGTACGCAACGGATATCACGTGGAACCCGCGCGTGCGGAACCCGTCCACGACCCAGAGATTGGTCCGCGCGTGCTGTCCGCCTGTAAACCCGCCACCATGAAACCAGAGCAAATACGGCGCAGGCGTTTCAGAGGTGGTGGTCGCGGGCCATAATCGCAGAGGGATATCGACACCGTGCGCAGTCTTGTAGATGTGGTCCGAGAACGGCGTCTCGCAAGGCGGGTAGCTTTCTGGCGGCGCGAACACGGACATGGCGTGTGTCTAGTACGAGTATGCAAATGAAAGATGAAATGAGATGCAATGTAATGGCTGTATTCGAGTAGTCAACTGGTGGATACGCGATAGACGAACCGGCATATGCCATCCGGAAATCAAACGCCATAATATCACCCGGCTGTTTATCCGGCTAAAGCCACAGCCATTCTGAATTCCCCGCATACTTGGCAATAGAATAGGTACGAGTGATACCGCCTTGAAACGCAGCATGCTGATAGTGTTACCGACTGGAACATGACCTGATGAGCTATCGGTATGCGGCATTTCGGACATTGGAAGTAGTGTTCTAGGTGACAATCAGAGAAAGGACGGAACACGATTATCACTTTGCGCCTTGTTGACGCTGTTGAGTAGAGAGACGTCATAACCTGCTGAGTCAGATAGCGCATCATGAGATTCAATTTTACATATGCCCTATCCACACTCTGCTACTGTATCATCTGCGTTCATCATATCGGAGTATCATTCCTACGAGTGACCTTTCGAGTGATGTATGGGTACTCACCACGACATTCCTGGACGCCCAGTTATTTTGCCACCCGCCACGTTCTCCGTTGTGGACTGACACGCGCGTTAACCAGCCAAAATTCATCTCCACACGTTGCCTAACTCAATTTCAACAACAACAGCAACCTGCACCATCACTAACACTATGCAATGAGCACCCCTTCTGCCCTTCCGCCCTTCCTCGCCACCTCACCTCCGCTCGTGACGCCGCTGCCATCGGCAGAGCGATTGCAAGCGCTGTACGCATCCACGTCAATCCAGCGAAGCACAAACCTTACGGGGTATCAAGCTAATGCGCAATGGTGGGCTGGGGTGATCGAGGAAACGCTCAGGAGCGGGTGGATCAATGGTGATCTTGGAGATAGGCTGGTGATTAGAGTCGACGAGGGGTTATTGGGCAAGTTGGAAGATGCGCGCGGGAATAGACCGAGGGGGATTGGCGGGGTAGTCGTGCGTCGTGCATCTCTTCGCTATCGTCTTCAGCTTGGGCATATACTGATTCATCACTGTACATTTGATGATGTAGGAGACACTAGCCACGACCGCTCCGCCGACCTTACATCCCTCCGCGCACTTCTTCGCCTCGCCCGCGCCCCTGCACGCTGCTCCATCACTAAGCTCGAGATTCATCGGGAGACCATTATGGTGGGCCGTATCCCAGCTTAACCCCTTTGGATCCACCGACAAGGTCGAGAAGGAGGAGACGCTTTGGGGGCGATACGGGAAAGGCAAAGTGTACGTGCATATGCCTTTGCTCGAGGTGCGTTCCCGTCTCTCACTCTCACTTTATCTTCCGTACAATGAAGTCCTTCCGTGGGGCTGATCTGGCGTTTGGTGTTGCACAGAAATCCGCTGCGGCATTCACGGCGTTCCTCAGCAAGAACCCCATCCTGTGCTATACTGACTCGCTATACGACCTCGAGTCATTCCGCGAGACCTACGGCCACGTCTGTGTGCCCCGTAATTCAATTGCTAGTTCACAGAAGCAGAAGCAGAACCTATCGGCCAAAGCGGATGAGAAGCTGAGCAAGCGGGATGCAGAGGTTTTGATTAAGTGGTTATCGCGGGATTGCGGGCTGGTCGTCACGGATGGATTGGTGGGTCGGATCTCTTCAGCTCTTCCCGCGTCGGCTGTAGCGGATTGGAAATCATGTGTTCATTTATTTTTTTGTGTAGGTCATCAAAGTCCTTGATACAGACCAGGTCGCAGCGGACCATCCAATCACCGAAGCGGACCGCGGGGCAGTATCGGTCCAGAACGCTCTGCGCAGAATCGAGAAGCAGATGTTGGGGATAGACGAGCAGATTGAGCAGTGGGTACAGCCTTTTGCGTGCAGACTATATCGCTCGAATCGGTCGAGTTGATCGGGTTGATCGCTGATCGTGATGTTTTTCGCATTGTGGTAGATCTCAGCAGAAAGCGAAGAAACACCTGAGTTTGGGCCAGAAGAATATCGCTCTATCGTATTTACGGTCCAAGAAGCAGCTCGAGGAGTTACTGGCGAAACGCGTCGGTTCTTCTGAGCAGTTGCGCGCCGTGATACGCAATATCGACCAAGCGAAGGGCGATGTCGAGGTGGGCTACACTTCCTCACTCCATTCCCAATACACATATATACTCAAATACTGACTCAAATCACGAAACAGATATTGGCAGCATACGAAACGTCCACCTCGACACTATCCGCAGTCCTCGCCCATCCGTCCCTCTCCCCAGAACATATCGCGCAAACGACCGATTCGCTCGCTGAGGCAATGGCGAACCAAGAGGAGATTGATGACGCGGTCCGAGTCGGCGGGGAGATCGCGATGGGTAATCGGCGCGTGGAGGTGGATGACGACGAGCTGGCGCAGGAGCTCGAGGAGCTTGTGCAGCAGGAGCGCGAGCAGGAGCGTGCTCGGGAGAGTGCGCGGCAGAAGGAGAAGGAGAAGGACGCGGCAGATCAGCAGCGAGCCGCAATTGAGCGACTCGAAAAGGAGAAGCAAGAACGACTCGCCACTGCTCCCGCTGTTCCTACCGTTCCCAATACTGCATCAAACCAGCGCCCAGCTGGATCACCGCGCACGACCGATGCGCCAGCGTCAGATGAAGCGGCCGGACAGGCGCTGTGGCGGGAGCGATTCGAGCTTGCGCAGGAACGTAAAGCCGCCGAAGCGCAGAGGGCTGACGCGGAACGACTTGCCAAGGAAGCCCGACGCGTTGCGGCTGAGTAACGTCATGATAGTACGATGAGTGGCGTTTCTTGATAGGTAGAAGGGGTTTGGGCAGTTATGCCCATGTCGAAGGAGCGGGTTATGTTGTACGAATACGTGTACCATGCAGTAGTGGTCAATCTGACATGTTCGAGCGACTCAAGCGTCAGCAGTCAGACATAGCGCATAGCGCATTGATCCAATTCAGAGATGCTTCTACCTCCTGCTCCTTACGGATCTGGTATTATCAAGTACTCGCATGACAAAGATGCAGCTGCTATCTATCGACGAGCCTCTTGGTATATCTAATTGACGCATGGTCAACTAACGCTCTTGAGGAATATGAACAGGAATGACAAACACGACCCAACTACCAACTATCAACGATCAACGATCGATTATGAACTCTCAAATATGAAATACAGTGTAGACTAGCAATATCCCTTGACTCCTATCCCCTTATCCCGCTCTACAGTAGCCTTGTGTCATCCAGCGATACATCAAGTAGCACGCTATGTCCTCTCCTTGTTCCGCTTGATCTCATCCTCGACGGCCTTTTTGCCCTCTGCGGATAATTTCGGACGGCCATCCTCGTAGTCGGCCTCAAAGTAGCGCGATACATGTCTAGCACAGCGTACACACCTCATCAGCTGCGATCCTATACCTATACACTTTTCAGAAAGCTGGACGACGCGGACTCACTCTTCACCCGACTCCTTCTTCGCAGCCGCCACGTCCCGCTGTTTCTGCTCGATGACCTGTTTCTGCTTTGTCGCCTCGCCCCAGTTCTTGCTCAGCAGTTCCTGGGTGACGGGGTCCCATAACCGTCTCGATTCTTGCGTATCTTGCTCTTCCATCGGTCGAACGTCTTTGGGAATCAGGGCTAACAGGTCCAGGTCAAGCAGGACCTTCCACTCCTACCAACACCGACATGTTAGCATGCGAAACGATTTCAAATTGAAATGATATTTTGACGAAAGCCAAACCCACCTTCTGCCCTTTGAGCTTGTAGCGGATCTCCTTCATCCAGTTTCCTTCAATGTTCGCCACCACCTTATCCGCAGGAACTTGCTTGGCCTTTGTCCATCCTTCTTCCGTCTCCGATCCAACAGTATATTTGTAGATGACACCATCTAACAGGAACCGCGGCTTGCCGATCCAGGACTATAGAAGGCGTCGATCAGTGACAACGCCTCGACCTTGAATCTCTCAACCCACCTCATCTTTGTAATCTATAATTGCGCGAAGTTTCGTCTTGCTGGTCTCGCCTCCACGGGCGGTGATAGCGATTTGGTCGCTTATCGTGCCGTAATACGACCCCTTCAGAATGCCGTTGACCGACGCGCAAGGATGTGTTATTTGGTATTCCTGCAAAGGCGTCACGTCAACGTTTGCCTCGATGTTTCCCAAGTTGACACTCACCTCCCCCTTTCCTGGTCCGTCTCGTGATATCTTGACGAAGATACCCTTGTTACTTGATCCCGGTCCTACTCTGACAGCTGAGCGACTAGTCAGCACAAACTTCGTAAAACTTAGCCAGAACACTTACACATGCCTGAGACCTTTGCCGTGATTTGGTCCATGCCAAAGGCCTCTATGCCCTTTTCGGGACAGTAGTAGTATGCAGCGGATACTGGTGGGTGATGTGACACTTGCTCGCACTGCAAAACCAGATCAGCTATCAACCACAATCCTCGGATGATATGGATTGACATACCAAGAAGACCACTGTAACCTTCTCCGAGTCGACGACGCCCGCGTCGGGATCTGACTCAATCTCTTCTCCCGGCCCAGGGATCACCGCCCGACTAATTGGCAGAGACTCTGTCGATTTGCCCTTGTACGGTGAATAGGGTTGTTTCTTCGACGTTTTGGACGAAGTAGAAATCATGGAGCTGGATCGGCGGTCAGCTATATCGCAACAGCTTGTTGTTTTGATAGCTCACCTGGTCTCGCTATTTGGCTTTCCACCGTCTTGTGGTCTCAAGACCGGTGTAGTCCACCCGCTTCCGCCTTGACCGCCATATGCGGGCTCCCCAGGCAGAGGCACGTGTATGTGAGTCCGGATGACGGGCTCGCCCGTCTCCTCGTCGATGACGATCGGTGGTAATCTCCAAGAACATCGGAAGTGTTCCCCTGCAAGTGAAAGATGTCAGCTTATCGAATGCTAGACTTTTCAGCTATCGATGAGCTGACCCAAGGCAGAGTTGTAAGGTTTCCCCAATCTCGTGCGAATGAATTTGAGTTCTTTGCTGAAAGAGAAACGGAGGACAGCCAGCATTCGCTCCAGCTCGTTGTCGGAGTCGCCGATGCTATTACGAATTCATGTCAGGTTGTGTAAGAGATACAGGACGGACTGAAAGCTTACGCTGCGAAGATGTCTGCTCGATCGGCATATTGCCAGTACTCGAGGTTAGGGATAGGCTCAAGCAATGACGCAGGGAGGGAGAGTCGTCTGCGAATCGTCAGCTGAAGCTTGCGAGGAATTTCAACAGTCAAGTAGCTCACAAGTTGGCGACATCCTTGACACCGATCAACCTGATTCAAGGCTTATCAGCTTACTCTTCCATCTACTCAAGCGGTTATCGTTCGCGCACTTTTTCATCAAGCCCATCAACACTTTCAGCTTGCCCTCCTCGCCTCCTCCGCCTACTTCAGGTAACGTCGCAGGCGCCCCGTCGTCGTCAACGAATGGTTGAACGGCTGTTGCGTGACGCATGGGTATCGAGGCGAGTAACGATGCGGAAACACGTGCGTAGGGGTATTGATAACAGCCGGGGGAGAATTGAAACGAGGTGATACACGGTGTATGTACAGATTTCGAGATGGGTGTTGATCAACACAGGCGATTTGAGGAGAAGCGCAAGGGGTGAGGAGGGAGGGAGCATGTAGATGAGTCAGAGGAATGTGGGATCATCGCAGAGCGAGAGGGGCAGATGAAGGAAAGTAAAGACAAGCGTCAGCTAAATTTCCCTTGAATGATAACGATGGTGAAGATGTCCACTGCTTTCGACAGGGATGGAGCAGGCAGGTAGCGATGTTGATGAAACTAGCAACTGGACAGCAAGAGATGTTTTGTCAAGCCGACAGCGCCGCGAACTGGTCGACTGCCAAGCAGCATGGACCAAGAACGTGGCTGAGCGCAGGGCGATAGCTCCAGCTCGTGTCCCATTGAGCAAACACCTATCTCTGTCGATACAAAGGTACCGAATTGCAGAGATGCAGGTCTGTAGGCCCACCCTCAATCCACGCCGCGCGACTCCAGCTTATTTGGATCTCTAGCTAAAGACCACCTCGACCCAGACATCGCGATGGGGCAGGACACCTCCACCTGCTGCTTGCTGGTGCTGCCAGCAACAGATAAGTGAATGGGAAGCAAGCACTCACTCGAATCATCGTCAGTCGGGACGCCCTTGAGGCTACCGGCTCTGGACACACTCATCGCTGTGTGTGTTCTCGTGGTAAGTTACAGTAGAGCTATACGGGGGTTGGGTGCCAGGGAGATAAGTCAGAAGTTGGAGATAGAGGAGTAATGGGTAGCTGGTAGCTGGAATGAGGGGGATAATGGAGGATCGTCACATACACGTGATGACGTAACGATTCTGATCCCGTTGTCTACTCGAGTACAGTGCTATCGAGGTATTCCCGAATGTGGCACATTTGCTGCATGGACAAGGGTGGAGGCGGTTTGATGTTCACCATGTAAATGTTTTCAATTGTGCAATGCATTTCACCACTACTCTACTACACTGCATCGCTCTCGCCCTCTCTGATAGCTCCAGAGCACGGAGACTTCATCCCTACGCGGAAACCAGAGTGAACCGACGATGTCTCGAGGAGGGTTCCGCGGTCGGGGCCGAGGTGGGGCGGACAGGGGTATGCCCCCCGGCGGCTTCGGGTCGCTGTCTCGGGCCGAATGGACAGAGGCAATGCAGAACATGCGGACGTCTTCGAAATACAGCGGCATGCTATATCCAGTCAGTGCTCCTCATCTTCTCTTTCACCTGCCTGTCCGAGGCTAATGGAGTGGACGACCTGACTGACAAACGCACAGCCACTGGATAACGAGTCCACCTCCTACCTCCCCGCACCATCAGAGCACGAGTCGCTCATAATGGCACATACCATCTCGCTCAATCACACTCTCTCAACAGGGAAAGGGCTGGATCCGGAAGACGCTTCTGTTGATTCTGGGGCTGCGAACGGCGGGGGGAGTGGATCAGGAAGTGCTGGGCAGGGATTACCGCCTTGGCGATTAGTCGGCGAGCGCAAAGTCGTTGGTATTGGTGAGTCCTGTCCACCTTGACAACTGTACAACTGTACACTGCGTTGGAATACCGCTTCATATTGCTAACGATTCCGCTGCGAACGGGTACAGAGATCGAATCGTATTCAGATCGATTCAACGCGCCCTCGTCATCGGGCCCATCACTACTTGATCAGGCGGCATTACATCTGGATCCGAGTCTTTTCCCTCCAATATTATGGCAAGAGTACTTTGCCGGTGGCGATCAATCGACAGTGAAGAGTGAGTCCAAGTCCGCCAGTCCCGTCTCAATTGTGGCCTGGCATACGGAGGCTTGAGCTTTGGCTGACTTGCGTGGCGTGGCGTAACAGAAGTCAGAAAGAGGCGGAAGCTCGACGATCTCGATGGCCCGGACGACAAGGATGAAGAGGTGAATAATGCAAGCTGATCAGTAATTCAAATTGTCTCAAGATTCTGATATCATGTCGCGTTATAGGAATCCGCGCCGCCGACTTCCGACGAGGACTTTGATTTTGACGACGATGAGGAATCGGACGATCATGGTGATTACGATCACAACTATTTCGATAATGGTGAAGGAGACGACGATGAGGGCGGCGATAGTGGTGAGTCGACCGTTCACTACACTCTTGCAGAGTCAAAACTCTGCATCAGTTTGAAAGAATTATCGTGGCTGATTCAGGTTCTGCGTTAATAGCAAACGAGGGGATGGGCGGATTTGACGATTAGTTGTCAATCAAGCTGTTTGAGATCTGACCATGACGATATAATGACCTTTTACGATTTTCTCGCGCTACTTCGCACTTGTGGTACTTGCTTCTTAGCAAATGCATATGCGAATGTATTCTACTTGATGCCATGACTTGTGTACTAATGACTATCATCAATCTTAGTGTCGAGAGCGATGGTTCTAAGCATGACGAGACCCTTCTCCCTTACTCTCACGACCTCCTGTCTCTATCAATCTACATCGTTGATCGTTGATCGGTGATCCTAGCCTGCTCTGGCTGATCCCTCACAGATCCACATCCCAGTCATCGCCATCAGGATTAGTCGTTCCTCCTTGAACATGAGATTGCCGTGCGACTGCAGCCTGCAGTACCGGTGCGACAGGCGTAGCAGATCGGGAAGGTCTGGCCGATCCAGTCGTTCCCCATCCACTTCCACTTCCTGTACTTGGAGGAGTACTGCTCGTTCCAGCCAAAACGTTTGCTGCCGTTCCGCTGCCCGACGATTTACCCCAACCGGTATTGAGGCTAGTGACCAGCCTCGACTGCCCGACAGGGTTGGGCGGTGGAGCAGGCTGGACTACGGTACTGAGCAGAGGAGCCGGGATGCGGGTATCGACTCTTCGGCGGATCTGGACGGATCGGTTCGGTTCTTGGTCGATCAGTTCGCGCGTGAGACGGTAGTGCTCTGCTAGAGCCATGACAAAGACTCTTTTGGCTGGTGGCACTGCAGTGAAATGGTAATGTCAGCGTTAATAAAGGCACGACTACAGTGACTGAGGTGAGGAGAGGACTCGTTGGGAGAGTGCGATCCAATCGGAAAGTTGGTACCGTCTATCTTTTTTTCACAGATGGTCAAACCAAACGAGCCAAAGACGATGCGATGATGTGGAGATGGTGCTGCTCGAGCAAGAAGGACACAAAATGACGACTCACTATGCGGCAAGATGGTGCTCTGCCTCGGACCCTTGAAGAAGTCCTCAAAAGTCTTTTCGACCGTCTTGACAAACGCATGATTGCCAATTGCGAAGCTCTTCAACTCGTCCTCGTACACTTCCTGCTGTCCTCGCTCATTCGGCTTGATGCCCAGGGCATCCGCCAATCGCGCGTTTCGCTGTCGAACAGCACACTCGGAATTGCACTTGAGTTGCTCGACTTCTCGCGATCTGGGATTGGCAGTTGATGCGCCACAGGACGTTCTGGCTTGCAGGTGCCCACAGGCGCAAGATTGCGTGACGATCGTTTGGCACGGATCATTCTCCGCGCATCGGGCTGGAGCGTGGCAGACAGCCGTGCAAGGGTGCTTGCAGATCTTCTTGGGTTTCCCACAGACTTGACTGCACCCATCACATTCGCCAGGTCGGTGACACAGCTTGGCACATTTGTGATACCCGCAACTCAGCAACTCGCCGCACGCTTGACCACACGACACCTTTTCTTGCGAACATCGTATGTTCTTCACGCTGGGATCCTTGCCGCACGCACAGGACTTGGTGGTGAGGTATGGACAAGGCGGACATTCCGGTTGCTCATGACACGAGTGCTGGGTTTTCGGATGGCCGCACTCTGGTGGAGGCCTAACACATGGATATGGGCAGCTGATAGTCGTTCCGCACGCGACTGGAGGATAGACAACGGTTTCACCGCAATGACAAATGAGCTCGTCGTAGGACGCCTGGAGACATCGTCCGCAGGGTCCTTTATGGTCTGGCTTGGGACAAGTGTGCAGACCACAGCTGAGCAGCTTGCCGCAGGTGAGATGACACTTGTGAAGATCGTCATCAGGGTACAGGTCGTGATCGTCGGTCCGTCGTTGTTTTCGGAACTTGGCTTGCTCCCAAAGTGGACAGCACATGCGGCCGCACTCGTGTCGACCGCAGTTTCGCAAAGCATGACAAATTCGTTCACAAGTCACTTCCGTCTCGCCGTTTGCAGCCTTCTCCCTGAGCTCATCGCAGGGCACCAACAATTGGCTTTGCCCACAGCGGCAAGTCTTGACGACCTCTTCGTGGCATGGCGGGCAGTCGCCAGTGTGACACTTGCGCGGACAGGGATGACCACAAGGTCGCGCTTTCGGGCAGCTTGATCCGCAAGTGGGGATAGGGGCAAGACAGTTGGCGCGAGGAAAGCCAGGGAGCGAAGAAAGCGGAGTTGCACCGCATGGACAGTGAGTGATGACAGACGGGGACTCTGGGCACGGGAGCGGGTGAATTGGATGTGGATGACAGGTCTGAAGACGGTCATCAGCATCGTGTACAGCCGTGACGATCGAATGAGTGGACTTACAAGCTTGCAAGGGTGAATACCACAGTCGAACAAGCTGTCGCACTGCCTCCCACAGTCATATTTCCCCCACCAAGTCTCTTCGCCATCCTCCGTCAATGCCAAGCAAATCTTCTCGTTCTTCCTTCCCCATCCACACTCGACGTCTTTCGATTCCGCTCCGCAATAACATTTCGCGATCTCTCGCTGATCGCATGGCTTGCAGTTGCCGTAATGACACAGCGATTCACACTCGTGATCCTTGTTCCCGCAGTCAAGCTGCGTGTTGCAGGGCTCATCGCAGACTGGTGAGAGGGCGGCGTTGTTCGATGACGCCGCAGAGCATTTGACCGTAAGTGGGGTATGATGCGATGGGCAAGGAACGATGAGAGCAACCTGGCAAGGTGGACATGGTCCTGGGTGACATGGGCTGGAAGAGGTCAGCTAACAACGTTTCGAGCGGGTATTGCTGGAGTCAGACCTACAGTGGACAGGAATGTGCACAATTGGGCCGCTTGCGAGCGCACGAATCGGCACAGGAGTGTGGCGCAGATGTCGTTGTTGGCGGATGAGAAAGACGGCCACAGAAGCACCTGCAAACCATCAACGGATCAATAAGGTGCCGACACAGAACAAAATGAACTCACCTGTATCCAGCAACCTTGTCCGCCCTTCGCTTCTGACATCCTGGACACCTCCAGCCTAACTCCTCGCCGTCTTTCCCAGCTTGCCTCGCTCGGTCTGCCTCTTCCGCTAGATTTCTGGTGGCCCAGTTGCGGATGCAGTCGAGGTGGAAAGGGGTGTAGCAGGCCGAGTAGTGACTAGACGAAGATGTGGATCCGGTGATAGGGTTTGGGGTGGCTGTGCCGCTAGCCGATACTGGGGGTGGAGGATGGTCTGGGGGGAGACAGCACCATATAGGCTGAGACGGAGTGATCGAGTTGAAGCACTGCGAGCGAGTCAGTTCACGTATGACCACCGAAGAAGACGAACTTACGATTGGGCATTCGAGGAACGGTCTGTTCTTGAGACCCCTAGTCAAGCGCGAAGCCAAATCATCCGGCTCATCCTTCTTCGTCCTCGCTTTCTCGCTCGATTCAGATTGCACGGAGGCCTTGACGCCGGGTCCTTCTGACGGAGTTCGGGATGCGGTCTGAGTGAGTTTGGTGGACTGTTGAAATGCGGCTCGGCGGCCTGACTGGGGAAAAGCAGGAGTAGCCGCGGGGACAGCAGCTGAGCTCTTATTGTCTTTCGCTGGACCATTCTTCTTCTTCCTCCTCGATGCGTTCCTGTCTCCTTTCGAGACAGAGGCATCGTCGTGATGGTCTAGATCAGAGACGGGTACGACTGTACCGGGCGTAAAGGACGGAGCGGCAGGATCAAGAGGCGCAGGCTGTTGGAGCTGAGGTGCTTTGACTGAGCGCAGCGCCTGATCGAGCTCGACAGGATCATCAGATCGGGTCTTAGCTGGCCCGCGAGGGGTTCGAGAGCCCGAGCTGCTATTGCCGTTCACTCCATTGGGTCGATGATGAGGTGGAGGAGCTCGATTTTGAAAACCGGACGATGAAGGAGTAGTACCATCTTGCTGGTGATAGTCGACATTCGCTCCCGCTCCACCTCCATTCTGTCTGCCCTGGCTTCGCGCACGATTGCCGCCCCGTCCTCGAGAGCTCTCGCCTCGCTGCTCATTCGCATGCTGTCCATTAGCGGCTCGAGGGCCTCTTGCTGACTCATCACCCCGTCGGTGTTGGCCGTTGGGGTGGAACTGCTTTCTCCCTTGAGACTGAGACTGCGAAGCGAGATAAGCTCCGTCTCCTGGTCGAGGTGCTGGTTGGGACTGAGATCTCGACTGCAGAAATGCTCCATCACCAGGCTGAGCCGCTCGGGGTGCAGCGGCGGTTGACGCAGCTGCAGAGTCGCCCATTTTGTCGGGTGACGCGGAGGGAGGTGGGTGGCAAATCACCGATAAAGAAGGAAGGGAGCTGGAGGGAACGCCCTGTAGCGGGCAAAAGGAGGAAGGAGTGGGGAGAGTGTGAGGACAGGAGGAAGGACGCCACCACTGATGTCAAACGCGACTGACGACGAATGCTGACAGAGAAGGAAATACAGATAGAAGGAGAATGTAAGCCTGGGTTTTTTTCTGCTGTATGATGATCCCATGAACGGATCCGAACATTTCAGTAAAAGTGATGACGTGAATGCTTTTCTGACTCGCACCTACACCGCGTGCTGACAAGAGGGGTATGGCGAAGAGATCATCATCTTCCTCTACACAGCTTGTCAGTGCCCAAGGGCGACTTGACGGCGCCTACTGTCCCCTGCGAGCGAACCCCGATACCCACCACGATGGTGGCATTGCCGTGACCTCAGGCCATGTCCTTCTGTCCAAGAGCCGTCCATGAGCCATCCTTTCAGTTTACGCTGAAAAGAGATCTTACAGTGAAACAACTTGGCGTCGCTCGCGAAGCACCTTCAGCGATTATCATATCAGAGCGAGAAAGGGGATCATCGAATTGATGAGTTGAAGAAACGATACTTTCCCGAATAGTGATTGTTCAGGCTTACAGTAGTTCCTTACATATTGACCAGTGGCGCATGAAAATCTCGGAATCATTGCCTATCCTCCATGAATGTTACAATCTGCTTAATCCGCTCGTCACTGCTTTGGGTTCGGCACGACAAGGCAAGGGAGACTAGGAGCAGAGCGCCGCCATCCAACGACGAGTACAACATGCTCGGTCCGTTGTCTTTGTCCAATATTGTGCTTGTTAGCTGTGACACATACAGATGAAATGGTGCATACATGTGTCCGGGAAGTGGCGAGACTTTGTCACTGATTGCCACTGATGATGTCACTGGCCACAATGCAAAGTCATGATCCATTCAAGCAGAAGCAAACCTCTCAATCTTCGCCAAATGGAGCAACGAGCTGAAACAGTCTCTTCGCTTGAGAGAATGATCGATCAATCCTATTCGCACCGGCATGTTGCTATATAGCGCCATGGCCGCTTCTTCCGACAATCACTTCTCCAGATTCCTACACCACCCCAGTCACACATCATCAACTTGATATAGCTGATGAAAGAGAAAGATGGGACTATCGAGTACTTTGCGCGGCACCGTCCCTGAGGACTCGTCCTCAGACCATGTCATTGACACTGGCACAAGGCAATCGAACTCCTCTGCGGGTGAAGGCCGTTTCGCTTCCCGTCCCGGCATTCCGCCAAAGCACATGGATCTGGACGACGCCAAAAAGATCGTGTTACGAGCTGCAGGCAAAAGCGGCAAACTCAAGAAGGGCAGGCGCAAGACAGAGAATACTGAGGTACTGGCGAGTCAGCCCCCGAATTTAGACTCTTTCGACGGCAAACGACGGTTGTGGATCTTCCCTCTCACGCACGACGAGCTTCAATCCCTTAACCGCACCAATTGGGATGTTCAGAAGATCGTAACAGCTACCGACACAGTGCATGAGGCTTTCTGTTCTTCGCACCGTCGAGGACGTGAACTGCCCCTGAGATTCTGCGAGCCTCCAGACTTCGCGTCGAGGGTAGTGCTACCTGAAAACAAAACTCGATTTCTCGAGCAGCTGAAAGAATGGGAGACCTGGCACAAGGAATCTCGCTCTAGTTGCTCAATAGCTTCCCAGAACGAGAACGAGATCGACATCAACACTGCCATCAGGAATCTGCGAGTGGGGCTCGATACAGCGGCCGTCACAGAGGACATGGCCATTGACGAGCTTGCAACAATCGAGAAGAAGTGTTACGAATCTGCAACCGCTCCCGAGGACATGCCTCTTGCAGACGCTCAAAGGGTACTATACCAAGCTATAAATAGGTTTCGCCCCTCGTATAACCATACGACTCCCCTCTACCCCGAGATGCTCGAATGTACTCCCTCGGATGCAGACTCGGATCAAGGAGGGAAGTTGAATTTCCCACTCACGCACGGCCACCTTGGCATTTACAGCCAGAATAAAGGATCTGCCATCACAAATGCCGCCAGCGTGATTCACCGCGCGTACTGCCCATTCCCCATTGAAGGGCCGGAGGCTTCTTCGAATTGGTGCGAGTCTTTTAGTGCTGGGTTGGCTCAGGACCGATCGACTTATTGCGATTTTATGAGTGGTGCATTACTTGACGGTGACGCCGCACAGCAAGTTGAACAGCTGACCGAGTTGGACGATGAACTCTATGAGCCAGGCCCTACTCGATCGTATCAGAGCCCCACGGTGGAAGACGAGGGAGAAGAAGAGTAGTGGATCGCCGATCTGGTGGTATACAACCCTATGCCTGTGGGAAGAGGGAACAACGAGAGCAGTGAAAGGATGAACGATTACCGTTTTGACGGATCAGTACCCTCTCAAGAACTGATATGTAGTGGTCCTCTCGTAGTCGTCGACGTGTTAGATTTTCCATGCGAGCAATGACCATTCAGACCGCTGCATGTCCAGTAACCCATGACGTTCTATATGTCGTATGGAGGGCGACCACTTTCCATTCTACAGCTCCTTTGTATACGATGATTGGAGGGCGCGGGGCTGAAGCATTTTATCGCTTCTGAGAAGTCACTCCGACACCTCTATACCCGTTCTGACATACTGCTTCAAAGCGCCATATGCAGATATCACAATTTCGTTCCCCCTATTCATCATATTCTAGCAACTGTTCTGCCACAGACCCTCGGACTGACAAACCTGAAAGATGGGCTTCTTGAAATCTGTGCGCGACTTCGTATCTAGGGAACAATCCTCGGCCAATAGGGCAAACCAATCAGGCTCGAGTGGCCTCGTACCCTCCGCGCCTGGGATGACTCTTGACTACGCTCAAAAGATACTAGCAGTCGCTGCACGTAAGCACGAGTTGCCGGACCCACAATGGTTTCGCCTTCCTGATAATATACGCCAGTGCTCACCCCCGATCTCGGCGCCCGGAACGGACTGGGAATGGAAATTCCCACTTGGGCACGAACAGCTTCGAATGCTCATCCGGAGCGATGAGACCCTTAAGATGGCCTCTGAGGTGGTGCACAGCACTTACTGTACTTTCGCTCAGCCAGGACTTGAAATGAGCTTGGAGCACTGCGTGGGAGACGCCTACTTCGTCAGTGTTGGGCCACCCGAAACATCCGAACCTGACAGTGGTGGACCATCCGAGAGTCAGACAACAGCTCAAGAACGTGAGACAAACTTGATCGACCTCGAGCCCATCGGTACTGAGATGTCTCAAAGTGAAACCGCAGAGCAAGGAAATGAGATGAGCTTGATGGACAGCAACCCTGCGAGGCCAGGATCATCTCACAGTGCGACCGCAGCGTACTTCCTGGAGGCCTTGAAGACAGATGATGAGTATCTGAGGCAATTATCTAGTCAAGCGAACAATGACCAGGATATGGAAGGACAAACGCAAGAAGAGGATGAGCGATTGCCGCTGGAAGGAAGGGACCCTCACTTCGGTAGTACAGACAATGATAGCTAGTATTGGTGCTCGTACCGTGCGGCCTAAGCCATCGTCGACTACTAGTATCTGATGCAAGTATCTGTCCATATACATCTGTACCTGCCGACATCTCCATGTGAAATCCACTTTGTTGACCTACTGGCCACGTCTCTGAGTATCGTATAGCACGCAAGGAGGGACTACTACAGGATTACCGTAGACCGCCACTACCTCGTCAAGCTGGAGTGCTGTACGCTCCGTTCACTATATTTGACGTTCCGCTCATCTCCAAGCAGCCACAACGACGCTCGTTCGGGAATCCGACGCATACTCTAGCGTGCTCGTCACTTCAACATGCATTTCTCTCCTATCGCTCCATAGAATAATCAAGCTGGCACTAGAGACATATTGCCTCAGCTAGTACTTTAACAGGAGCCTGCGTTTAATCCCTCCACCCGGACTTGTGCAGCCAGACGTCTAAGTCGTCTTGAGCCGAATATTTGCCCTTGGTAGACGGGTCTGAGTCCACCGTATCGCGATTGGTAGTAGACTGGAGTTCTGTCAGCGCCTCGGCCACCTTCTTCACCACAATCACGTCTTTTGCGACTTTTGGATTCTTCTCCTCGATACGACTGTAGTCCTCCTCAGTCAGCGCCTGGGTAGGCACAGGCACTGTCTGAGTATCGACGATGCCTTCTTTCAAGCCTTCAACCCACGTGCAGCACCGTCCCACTTTGTTGGGATCGTCCTTGGAGTCGAGGTGGTGCACATTCAAGCGGACCTTGTCTATAGCTGTGATCTGGTACGGCTCGAGCCTAATGGGCGTCGCTTTTGCCCAACCGTCTTGACTCTCATGCTGCCTGGTGCACAATAAGTAAAGCGTGTAGAGAACCGTTCCGACGTCCGTGTCGTTGATGTCACCGTAAGTCGTAGCCAAGTGAGCCCGGTGTGTCTCAATTTGTGAATAGGCCTCGGAGAGCAGTTGGGGACGTGGATGCTTGCCTTCGCGGACTTGAGACAATGTACTTTTTGTAGCCGAGGTACTAACCTTGCCTTCGAGCTTCTTGAAAACTGCGCTCTCTTCGGGAGTAAGGTAACCAGAGCCAGCAGAACTAGATTGGTTGCTGTCTCCATGCGAGAATTTGCCCTTCACCCTGTTGAGCATGTTGGCAGTATCTGCAGAGTGGGATTGATAGTATGCTGCGAGTGATGTTGCGAATGATGTTGTCGTGAGTGAGCTTGTGAGTGATGCTGTGAATAAGGTATGCGTATGTGTGTATCGTCCAAGAGTCAATAGGAAGAGAGAATGTGAGTGAAGCAATGGGTCTTAAGTAGTGCACTGCTCGAGGCTTTTGCCACTCACACGGTATACAGTATACGTGGTTGCGCAACGTCTCTCCTTTGGATGACAATGGGTTCGCACTTCCTTCGTCAGAAGCATGGGAAGGCTGCTCGAGGTTTATGCCTACACTGCTTCGTAGGATAGTGTATGCAGCTCCATTCATGGTATGCCTTCGAAGCCACTATGTCATTCGCACGGCAGAGCAGCAGAGCACTGCCCAGCTGACTCTCCTACGAAGGGCAATCGTCATCGAGCACCGGTGCGCCCCTTCGCTTTTCCTCAATGACGACAACCCTTCCAACCTTTGCTCCTTCACCCTCTATTGACTCCCATCGCTCATCGACCAGCGGCCCGCGCCTTCGCCTCGTCATCATTAGCCTTTTCTTTGGCCTCCTTCCAGCCCTTCTCCTGCCAACCATTGAGAACCCCAGGATACTCATCGACGACACCCTGCACCTGCCCCTCATGCGCGAGGACAACCATGACGTTCTCCTCGGCGCTCATGCGTGTCAGTTGGCCTATGGTGTAGTTTGCCACGGGCGGGTCCGTGGCGAGTTGCGGTTTACCGTCTAGGACCGGTATAGGCGATCTGTAGTCGTCTTCCGTCTTGTCAGAGGTTGGTACGGGCAGGTAGAGTGATTGATGGTGCGATGCGTCGCCGCCTAGTAGTATGTCTGTTACTAGGTCAACAACATCTCTCACTTTCGGTTCAAGTGGCGTGAGCCACTCACAGGTATCGGGATTGGCCGTCACCCGGCAAAGCGCCATAAGATGGCCTGCGCAGTGCTGCCAAGTAGTACAGCAAGGATCAGCGAGCGTGCCCATACTATAACTGTAGCATTCGATCATCCAATGAGATGAGACGACCCACACCAGGCGTATCGAGGAACCACAAGCTCCCATCGCCGAACCAATCGACACCATGATCAAAACATCCAACTTTCTGCCATCGTCTTCTCTTATTGCCCAATGTGCCCAAGGGAGGAAGTCGGGCAACATCACCGTCCCATTCCCCTTGCTGGCTGTCGTTTCTGGGATCAGGCAGTTCGACGAATCTGTATTTCTTCAACCACGCTGAAGGCCACGCTGCGTTGGGATCTTCGGGGTAGCCCTGGCCTATCGATTCCAGGGATGATGGGCCGAGGAGAATCGGGGGCGCAGGGGAGGGTAGTGTGTCGAGATCACCACTTTCGAAGGAGTCGTCAATATCGATTCACATTGTTGTCTTCGTTGCAGAGCAGCAAGCATTGGCATTCGGAACTCACTAGTCTATCCCATAAGAAGTCAGAGGTCAGATCAAGCGATTCAGCTATTCGTGCTTCGATGATACATGTCGATGCATGGTTAGACTCACGATCAAAATGCTGATGACTGAACGCGACCAACTGCAAGCGTGATAGATCAAATCCGTGTTCTTTGAGACGCGGAATCGGTCCTGGTCCGGGGTGAGGGACGAATTGCTTCAATGGACCCTCGACGATCTTCCTATGATGACGAAGCAGAGATTAGGTTTAGTATACGTCGACTGGAACACGAGGGTTGGACTAGGACTGACTTTGGGGCGTTCTCCGGATCCTATCCCGTTCGACAATCACATCGACTTAGCTCCAGCCCACATAGTTCGCAAAAGTATGACTTACCTCCCTTAAGCCCATATCCCACAGAATGGCCTCCCCGTCCCCCTCCCTCTGTATTAAAAAACTCCAACAGGGTGTATCCTCCTTCTCATCCCCCTCTTTGTCCGTGAAGGTCGTGAAGACCTTCTTGGGCGCGAGGATCGTCGAAGTAGGTATTAGGGAGACTTTTACTGTCTCCCCTCTCGAACCCGATCTAGGAAGCGGGACCCAGGGGTAGCGCGAGAGTGGGATTGGAGTTAGACGAGGGTCGTCCTGCGTGTATTTGTCTTCTGCCATTTTGCTGTCTGGTTCTTCTTGCTGCTGCCTTCTTGCTTCAGCTAGCGAATGAATGACGGTGTTCGACGGAGTCGAGAGAGAGTTTCTCGCTACATACGAACACACTGCTTGATATGGCTTCACTGTGCATCAGACAGCGTATGCTGTGAAATCAATGCTGTTTGACGTCATGCGACAACGTGTGGTTCATGCCGGCATGAGGTGAGTCACCGTGTTTGCTCGATTGAAGAGATATCATCCTGGACAAACGTACTGAATACATGCAACAACAAGGTACTCTTGACTCATGACTAGTACTCGAAAGAAACATTATATACACCCACCTCACCCACTCACCCGCGCCCGCGGCTACGCCTGGTGATACATGCTCGGAACAGGCTTGGCCCAAATGACAGTCTCCTTCCTGCTCTTCCTGTACGCCTCTTCCTCCTCCAATCGCGTCTTGCGAGCATGTTCTCGCGCCTGACGATCTTTCTCCCCCTGACGCTCCTTCATCGCTGTATCGTACATGGACCGCTGCTGGGCTCGGAGCTGAGACGCTTTGCCTGGCGTATGACCCGTAACAGGGATCGTCCGTTGTATTTGCGTTGTAGTCCGAGCTTTGCTGGAGGTAATCGGTGCAGAGACCTTGTTCAGGCTCGTGGTGGTTCCTGTACTGGCTAATCGCTCAAATACTCCTCGTCGTGCCCCCAAATCCCTAGCGCGCTCAATGGGCTTCACCTCCACGGGTCTCGCAGCAGATGACGCGCCTTTACCTGGCGCCGGTAATCGCGCAAGAGCCGCAGAGGCGAACGCAGAGGTGGTCGTGGTCATGGGTCGACCGGCTGGTTTCGTGGGTGGTCTAGCAGAGGACGCTGCGCGAGGAGCAGTGAATTGTATGGTGGACGGCTGCAAGGGTTCTCTGGGATAGGCACCTTTGTGTAATGGGCGCGAAAAGGGGACGGGTCTAGTGAGGGGCGCGACTAATGGCCGAGAAGGTTGCTTTGCCCTACGAGCGCCGGATGGTGGCCTTTCGTTCGTCTCTTGCCGCATCTGCTGGCCATCCTCGATCTCGCTTGAGGATGCAGGAACTGTCTGCTCGATGTCCTGCCCGTTTCCTCCTTGGTCTTGCTCATCCTCAGAATCCTCACTTGCAGCTACTTGTCCCCGCAGAGAGCTCGATGACACACTGCGCACGAGACCAGAGAGGAAGTTGACCACTTTGCCAGAGATAGATGACCGCCTCGATTCTCGCTGAAGAAGTCGTGGGTGCGGGGTCGATGATATCGGCTGGGAAGTGGAAGAAGACGGGCTTTCGCCGAATGACATTTCGGATGATATTCGTTCTGATGCAAACTCGCTGTCCGGCGTGTCATTACCAGCAGCTTTCTCAGAGCAAGACGGTACGTCACGTGGTCGTGGAGATGCCGAGGTGATTGAAGGAGGAGTGAAATCGAGGCCCGAGGCGGTAGGCGGTTCTAAGGGCGGTGTGATCGGAGTGACCTTTATTGGATGTGTGACAATGGAATTTGCGAGGTAGCGAGACAGAGCGGAAGTAGGCTTGGCGGTAGATGGACCAGCGGTCGATGCGGAAGTAGACATCTGTGAATAGCACGTGAGCGACTAGTCGATCGAGTACGGGCTGGGGAGAGCTCACATTCACTTCAACCACGTCGAGTGGACAAGCGACTGATTGTTTGCCGCCGTCGGTTGGGTTTCTGATCGACTCCTTCAATCTTGAGCTAGCGGTATTGGTATATGTCTTCGGTGCAACAGGTCTGTTTTGTGATGGGGACGCGCTTGAGCTGGACGCCGAGGAGGATGTAAGGGAAGATGGGGCAGTGGGCAAAGCCATAGAAGAGGACAATAGGATAGGGGAGGACGAGGTGAAACTCGAACTTGAGCGGCGGTTGGAATCGGATAGTCTGCGAGAGTAGAAATCGTCTCTACCATTAGCGGCCGTCGGTACTGGTGGTTTGACTAGTGAGTTTACGGATCATCAGTATATAGCTGGGATTCTTCATTGAGATGATAGAGTGGACTGACGCTTCTTGATTGATGCCGCCTCGAGAGGGGTGAGACTCGCATCCCGCTTGTGCGTCGTTCGAGAGCCGAAGGCTCGCTTACAATCTACTTCCTCAGCAGAAGTAGGCGCAGCAGGAGCAGGAGCACGCCCAAGACCGTCGTCATCCGCATTCGTAGCTGACTCCGTCACAGTCCGCTCTGCCGCTGACCGCGTCACATCCGCATCCCCGTTCGCATCCCCATCATCAGGCAAATACGCTCCGAGATCCAACGTCAAGTCATTTGTCGAAGCCCGAGTGCCGTCTGCCATGTATGACGTCGGCTCAGGCAGGGGTGTAGGTATAGCATGGATAGCCATCTCGGTGAAATCGTCCGCTTGTCCCCACTCCGATTCGTCCCCGAGCGATACGTCCCCGAATATCGGCTGGGTGGTGAGCAGCAGTGATTCGTCCGCGAAAGCGAATCTCGAAGAGGGCATCCAGGGTGTTGGGGGAGGATGAGACGGCATCGCGCTTCAGTCTACCTCGAGCGAGTGTGAGGAGGTGAGTGAAGTGATAATGATAAGAGGAGTGAGAGAGGAGCGAGGAGCAAGAAAAATCAGTCGGGTTCGAGATGTTTGTTTACACAACACACACACACAGACGTATTACGTAACTTGAGATGCTTCACACCTCGATCAGCCCTCGTCGATTCTATACCATGATTCAGATCGCTATGCATGCATGCTTGTCTGACTCTCAGCATTGTACGACTACTGAATGCATGTGACGACTCGCTGTCTCGAGTACGTTGAGAGCGATGATACATGTATTCATCGCCGTTCAGTGGTACAATGGTGCTCTGCTAATAGAGATGACGTAGTACTCGAGAGTGGTCGCAATAGGAAAAAAAGACGAGATCGACAGTTTGGTAACCAGAGACGTATAGACATATAGACATATATCACGACTACTGTTCAACTCTCTTCTATCCTCCTATTCCTCTTCCATCCTCCCCTCGACACTCCGGCGCGAGATGATTCCCCAGATCCTGCTTGTCGGCCTGCTGGCGACAGCCTCGGCGGCGCCGTCTCAACGGCCACTCTCGCTGCCCAATTCGGATAATGGAAATGGGCTGAAGGGCAAGGTCGATCCTCTCCGGCGTGAGTCTTTTCCCTCTACTTATAATCATCGGTCGTGTTGATGCATTGTACACAGACCTAAGTGCCATCTCGCCCTTCTTCATCCCCGACGAACAGCCGACGCCATTACCCAAAGACTGTTCCCTCACTCGCGTCAGTCTGCTCATACGCCATTCCAGTATATTGGGCAACGACGATGAATTCGAGGAGACAATGGGCCCGTTCATTGAGAAAATTGGGGGACTTGAAGATGACAAGTTTCCTACTGAGGGCGCTTGGGCGTTCTTGAGGGATTGGGAGACACCGATTGTGGAGGAGAATCTGGAGGTGCTCAGTAAGAGTGGGAAGAAGGATGCTAAGGTTCGCCTCTATCTCTTTTCTCTCTCTCTCTTAATCACCTCGTCCTGCTCTGTTCTCGAGAGATCTGACCTCGCTACCGCTGCACAGTTCCTGGGCAAGTACATCAGGAAACAGTACGACGAGCTGTTCCCTTCCAGGAAGGCGGGCCAGTTTAAGAAACACAAAAAGAACAAAGAACCTCCGTACAAAGTAAGTCTTGCCTGCCCGAGCCTGCCCGAGCCAGCTGACGGGGAAACAGGTCTGGACAGCAAGCTCAGCGAGAGATATCGAGTCGGCCAAATCGTACATCCTCGGTTCGTTCCCATCTCATCAGTCAGGCGACGACGGGACAGGTGATGGCGAGGTGGTGCAGCTTGTGAAAGTGCCCAACAAGGCCAGAGACTGGGACAGGTCTTTGACTCCTCATGTAAGCATATCTCAGCATGGATTCATGCTAATTGTCGCTCGCAGAAAGCATGCGAAGCTTGGGAGAAGAAGAGTTCGCTCGCGCCAGCACAAGAGTGGTTGGGCGTCTACGCGCCCAAAGTCCGAGAGCGATTGCGCGCCGAGATCCCCAAGTTCGTCGGGGAGCTCAACGATCAGGATATCCTGGCTATGCAAATGGTGAGTCTACCACGTTCTGTTCGTGCTGACAAAAACAGCTGTGCGGGTACGAAACTATCGCTCAGGGGCATTCGCACTTCTGCAAAGTCTTCACGGACGAGGAATGGCTCGACGTCGAGTACTACTTTGACGTTCGATTCCACTATATGATGGGATACGGCTCGCCTCTTTCCCCGTATCTCGGTATGCCATGGGTCAAGACCGCGGCGCACTTGCTTGATGGCAAGGATACCGGCGGGAAGGATCATGAGCCCGAGGATGGGGACGACGATTTCAAGGGGAAAGACAAGTTGCCTGCGCCAGAGTTACCACCTAATGCGACACATACTCAGCTGTATGTCGGTCCTGCTTTCGCCTTCTTGCGCTTATCGCTGATTTATCGAGCAGTCTTCACCCCTCGTTCACGCATCGCGAATCACCCGCGTTCGTAGCTGTCTTCCTGAACCTCTACAATTCGACCGCTTTCGCACACCCTGCTTCCGTCGCACCACCGCTCGACCACCGCGTCCCGGATAGAGCATGGCGGACTTCGCACCTCGTTTCTTTCCTCGGTCACATCGCGTTAGAGAGGTTCCACCAGCACAAAGACGGTGATTACGTGAGAGCAGTGGTCAATGGTCGTCATGAGATCATGGCTGGGTGCGAGGATGGCTTGGACGGGTCGTGCAAGTGGGACACTTTCAAGAAATGGGTCGACGAGAGGGCGCTGCGATGGGGAGACTGGGAGTCTGTTTGTGACATCTAGGAAGGTAGGAGATCACCTGAGATCTATAGGTCGCTGTGAGGCATACCCAACTGCAGCACAGCGCTGTATCACAAGAGTGGAATGCAATGGACACTCAATCTGTATTTCTTCATTATCACTTCCATACAAGTCATTACATCAATACATGGTATCTAGCCTCATGCATCGGATCGGAGTTCATCAACAGTCCTAGTAATGTCTCACCGCCATGTGTATTGGTATTGACCGACCTTCGGAATAGCCAACTGCCGACACTAGTATCTCGCATGGTATTAGCGAGGTTTTCTTGTTGTTGTCGTAAAAGCTGTGCAGCAGCTTACAGGATTAGAGCCAGGGTTGGAGTGAACCAAATGTCCGACTGCGGCCCATGCCCAGCAGCTAAGCACCAGCACAGCAGCTCACCACCCGCTGGAATGTCCAACAGAGCAGAGCAAGAGCCCGTGATACGATGATGTATCTCGTAAGACTTGTTGATATGGTAATCCTACTGGCAGGGTATTTGCTATTCGTGTCCACACAGGGTGGAGTGTAATCGCAGCTCGTGCCACCCGTAGCTAATATTAGAACTAAACCTCATTGTCTGCCTTCTACAGACTATACTAAGAGACGTCACTCTATATGCAATTGCACAGCTTGGATGACTACGAGTACGATACGACTACGGCATGCGATTTTCCAAAACAATACAGAAACAGAGAACCAAAAACATGCTTGTCTCCGCGCAGGTCTCGAGCGCCCAGCGCCCCTTTCGTGCGGGTTGCGGGTCTGTCACTACGTCCCCCAGTCGCTAGCGGCCTGCGGCTTTTGATTCCTGGATCATGGGTTGATGCGTATCGTGAGCATCTGGGTGCGGCTCCTCCTTCGGCAAAGCAAGGATCAGGGGACAGATGACATGCGCAGATTAAAAACATCTGTTGCGGAGCTAGCTTCTTAGCTAGATGTTTGCTGTTTGCTGTTTGCCGACTGCTTATTGCTTATTGCTGTTTGCTTTTTGTCTTTTGCATCGATCTCTTGTTGACTTGACTCTCATCCTCAACTCTTTTCTCCTTGCAAAACACCCAACTCCCTACTGAGCTCTACACCGTTGACACACAAGAGTCAACACGATGCTCAGCCTTCCTTCTCTCGTTCCGCTCACGATCGCCTTGGGTCTCGGAGCGGCGGATCTCGCCACCGCCCACAAGGGATGTGGTGGACATGAAGTCATGCGCCGGAATCCCGGAGGACCCATAATCAACTCTCGCGCGGAATTGCGATCGCTGCAATCGCGTCCCAGAGGGTCGAGTCTGATGCGGAGGGCAGTCACTGACGAAGCCAGTGCTGCCGCCTCTACCGGTGCGTCCTTGTCTATCAACGCTTTGACAGCATTATAGTGACGACTTGAAACTGATGCTGAGACTGCTTTTGTCGTTTTGGTGCGCAGACGTTGACACGGAATGCACGGCCTACTCGTACAGCGCCGTGACGTCGATGGAGTCGTCGTACCCTACTATCTGGAGCACGGCCAGCATCGTGTCCGGCGACACGGAAGCGACCGAGCTGTTCGCCACGATCAACTCGACCGTTAACTCGCAACTACCCAATGATCTGCCCAAGGGCACCACCTCTGGCGACTTTAGCAGCGTCACATACAACTCGACCGACGTGGATTGTTGGTGGACGTGGAAGCAGTGCACGACCCCTGCGTCGTCCACGGGCTTGGAGGCGGACAAGACCACTGTGCCCGAGCCGGAGACTTGGGGATTGAGTTTCGACGATGGACCCAATTGCTCTCATAATGCTTTCTACGATTATCTCCAGGACGCAGGACAGAAGGCTACCATGTGAGTGGTGCGAGCAGCACTCAAAGCGAGTCTGCGAGAGAGCATTAGAAGTATGTGCTGACCATGTGTCCCACACCAGGTTCTACATCGGCAGCAACGTCATGGACTGGCCGCTGCAGGCCCTGCGAGGCTACGACGACGGGCACCACATCTGCGTTCACACCTGGTCGCATCAGTGAGCAGACTCCCTCGCCGTTCTGACTGAGCGCAATGCTTACCGCTCTATTGCGCTTGTAGATACATGACCGCGTTCACCAACGAGGAAGCCTTTGCAGAACTGTACTACACCCGCAAGGCCATCAAGGCGCTGCTCGGTGTCACCCCTCTCTGCTGGTGAGTCTGACGTTTCCGATTTCATTTCCTATACCTACAATATAGTCTTCCGCAACGTCGCAATGCTCATCAAAGATATCATTTCGTTGATTAGGCGCCCACCATACGGCGACGTGGACAACCGTATCCGTCTCATCGCCTCTCAGCTCAACTTGACGACCTACGTGTGGTCCGACGACACCGACGACTGGAAGGTCGGCACTGACAACGTCACTGCTGCCGATGTCGGGACCAACTACCAGGCTGTCATCGACAAGGTCTCTAATGGGACGTACGAGTCCAGCGGACCGATGGTTCTCACTCACGAGCTCAGTGCGTTCACTTCTTAGTTTTTCTAAGCTCTAAGCATTTTTGTGACTTATCGCTGACGGCACTTGCTTTGATAGACAACTTCACCATGACGGAGTTCATGACCTACCACGACAAGATCGCCTCTGCGTTCAAGTACATCGTGCCCCTGGCGTCCGCATACAACCTGACCAACCCCTACGCCGAGAGCAACGTCACCTACGCCGACTTCCTCACTTACACCAACCAATCCGACTCTTCCTCTTCCTCTTCATCTTCCTCGACCACTGCTAGCGGCAGCACCGACTCGTCCAGTACCACTGCCAGCGGCAGCAGTGCGAGCGGCACCACAAGCGGCAGTTCCGCAGCGGCCAGCTCGAGCTCTACCTCGTCTTCGGGCGCTACCTCTCGACTTGGGCAGGTCAGCGTTGCAGGCTTAGCGGTCACCGTGCTCCTCGGCTGCATGGCGCGGTTATAAGCCGTAGCGTCGTAGACTACATCACCTACACTTACACTCATTCAGATACATGTGATGCAACGGACACTCTCATACCTACAGACTGCAGTTCATGACAGCGCCGCTCTTACGAGGACCTTGTTCAGCCAGGCTGCATAACAACTGGTCACTCAAGATGGGATAGCCTGGTTAGCATAGTCACATGGTTGACTGAAAAGGTCGTCTTTTTGCTGTGATGACTGCCGCGTTGTGCACCTCAATAGCACGCGACCAGTACGCGCCTTCTTACGCGGAGTCAAGCATGCATGGCCAGCCTTCTGTGACTCCTGACACAGACGCAGATACGCAGCGAGGTGTGAATCGCGAATCGCGAATCGCAGTATGTCTCGCTTGCGACACAGCGCGCAGCGCGCAGGTTCCGTAGTCGCCTCGAATGAATAAGTCCATTGAACTGCGGTGACTCGCGTGCGCGGGTTTAACCAGTGCTTCTCGACTCCTACTCGAGTCGAGTATGTTGCTCCTGTGCTGATTCTGGCAAGATGGCAGATCTAGTGCGACTGCGGGCCCGCCTTTCAGGTACTCGTACTCATACTCTGCTTCTGCTTGAAGTGCAGAGTATCTGATCGGAGAACCAGATCTGGTCCCGCATTGCCTTCCCCACATGCACAGTCCCAATGAGAATGACAATGACGGCAGCTGATCGCCCAGATCGCTTCGACGCTACGAAGCTACGAGACGAAGAGCCTGCGGAGGCGGCGCCAAGCACTCGCAAATACTCGAAGCGTCCGAGTGGTAGTCAGCTGTTCATCGCCTTATCGCCTTAGTGGATCTCGGTACTGTAGGTAGATCAGGTCAGGTCGGGTCGAGGAGGGCTACACGCGTGCAATGTTCTCGAGTCGGCCGACGTTGTCGGGGACAGCAGCTCTACATGGAGTATGACGAGCGTTCTGCACGCTGCGCTCGTCGCACAGCTTGAACCGCCATCCCATCTCGCAGACCTCGTGTCCCGCATCATCCTCCCCACCCTACCCTCAAGAAGCTATATAAGGGGGCTGCTCTGCGAAGTGTACTCCACCCACCCCACTCTCCGCCAATACTTACTACTCACACCACTACAATGCGATTCGCGCTCAGCCTGCTCGCTTTGGCCGGCGCCGCTTCGGCCGTTGTCCTCCCGCGCGACAACTCGACCTCGACTTCCAGCTCCCTGCCTACCATCACTCTAAACTACACGACGCTGCAGGCTTACGAGTCGGGCACGACGGACGCTGGGACATACTACCACTTCAAGAACATCCGGTACGCCGCTGCGCCCACCGGATCCCTACGCTGGGCGGCACCGCAGGATCCGGTAGTAGAGTCTTCAGTGAACAACGGCTCGAGCCCGTCGTCGGGCGAAGACTCGTGCACCGAAAATGAGGACTGCTTGTTCCTTGATGTGTGGGCGCCAGCGAGTGCGGTGGAGGACGGCACGGCGAGCTCGTTGCCTGTCTTGTTCTGGAATTACGGTGGGGGCTGGACTGGCGGAAGCAAGAATGAAGAGACCCCAGAGGTGGGTCTCGGGACACTGCACTACACTACATCGAACTTGGTTGCTGACTGACAATGTGTGGTAGGGCCTGCTGCAAGCCTCAAACAACGGTATCGTCTTCGTGGCGTACAACTACCGCGTGAGCCAACCACTGGTCCACCATTCTACCCCTCTACCCTCCGCAAAGGAGACAGGAGAGACCCAAGCTAACACCCCGCGGACAGCTCGACATCTTCGGCGTGCTCAATGGCCCTACGCTCCAGCGCGCGGGCGGAATAAGCAATGTGGCAGTGTACGATGCGCGCAAAGCGATGGAGTGGACGTACACTTACATCTCGCAATTCGGTGGTGACCCCGAGGAAATCACCAACTGGGGTTTCTCCGCCGGCGGTTCCCAAGTTGCTGTTTCTCTTACTGTACGTTCCGCACCTCTCCTTCGTATTTACAACTGTCTACAAAGACGTCATGCTGAGCTAGGTCGCGTTGGATGTAGGCGTTCGGAGGACACAAGTGGACCCCGCTGTTCAAGCGCGCCGTGATCAACAGTCCCGGCTGGGTCCCCGGCTCAGGCCACGAGCACGCAGATCGCTTCCTCCAGAACGTCACCGAGCTTGTCGACTGCGAGTTCGATACCGCCGAGACGATCGACTGTCTGCGTAATGTCAGCTTTGCGACTCTGCTCGCTGCTAGTCAAAACATCACCGATACGTACGGTTATCAGATGCAGCCGCGAGTCGACGGGGTCGTCCTTCCCGATGTCAGTCGTGTCCCCCTGCCTCTACTGGATTAGTGGCCCTATGCTGACGCCCTACGTGATCGTTGCAGACCTCGGAGTACCTTTGGAGTATCGGCCAGCACCACCCCAACGTCTCGCTCTTGATCGGCCACTCTGCACGTGAGCCTTCTCTCTCACTTCCTGACCCAGATTAGCCAAGGAGCATAAGACTGATGACGTGTGACTACTTGCAGACGAATCCAACAGCGCCGCCACGAGCGGAGTGGACAACACCACCGCGAGTTATAGAGCAATGTTCAAAGTCAAGTTCCCCGCAATCAGCGACTGGGCCATCGACCAGATCGCCGAGCTCTACCCAGAGAGCGATTACTCCTCCGAAGGCCTAAGGTTCGCCGCTGCGTCGCAGCACTATGATCTTGTAGCTAAGATCCTGCCCGCGACGAACGCGCACGGGAACAAGACGTGGAACTACATCAATAACCTCGGTACTGCTACGCACGTAAGTTGGACTCTCTTCCTCCGACGAGACGATGGTGATAGTGGCTGATCAAGAGATACTTGTAGGGCTCCGACCAGACGTACTGGTGGTACTATAATGGTACTAGCTCGAGCTCTAGCTCCAGCTCGACCTCTATGTCCAGCACTACTGGCACAACCGATACCAGCTCCAATTCGACCTCGTCGTCTGCTGTGGCCAGCGCATCCGGTTCCACCATGTCCGGTGCGCCATCGTCAAGCTCCAGCTCGAACTCCAGCAGCAGCAGCACATCGTCGTCATCGAGCAACTCCACAAGCTCAAGCTCGTCAACAGGCATGTCGAGCTCAGGCGCTGGCGGGGCCACGACAACCACGACCTCCGAATGGATCGCACTGCGAATGCAGGGCTACCTCTTGTCATTCGTGATGGAGGGTAATCCCAATTCCCTCTTCACCAACTCGTCGGACCAGCTCTCCACTTGGCCGCAATATGGAAGTAGCGACAATGTCGTCGCGTTCAACTCGACTGGTTTCTCGCTGACGGACGACGAGCTGGACTGCGCCCAGGTCAAGTTCTGGAACAAGGCGTACTGGTGGTAGAGACGTTTCATAGAATGTTTTCAAGATAGCGTAGCTGAGATATACCGTATAATGATAGCCCCATCTGTCCAGTGCTTCAGTACCTGGTACCGAGACAGACGATCTAGCTGTGTTGTACCTAGTGAGAGTGAATTGAAGCAATGTCATACATGTATCGAATCGGTTGTATACTTGAAAGATGACAACGATGACGATGACGAATGAGGAATAACTGCATTCACCGAGTAATGTTAACTTTGCTGTTTTCTGTTTCTTATACTCTCACATTTAGCATATAATCGACCTCTTATTCCCGTACTTCATCTTGTCACCCTCTAGCGCCCCGACGATGCCGGCTGCTGCAGCTGCGGGACCGAACAGGTCAAAACCGAAACCACCATCGGTCAACTGGCTCTTACCATACACCTTCTTATGTACGGTCGGGCCAAGCGTGACCGCCGCGACGTCCTTGTTCATCGTGGTCAGTCCAGCCCGCGTTCTTGCTCTTGCGACCTCTCCCCTTCTCTTACTTGTCATGGTTCGAGTCTGGCTGACTGATACGTGTGTCGCTGCAGCGCTACTTGATGTGTCGCTACCATGCGCAACGGCACGACCCGTCGTCTTCCCCTCTGCCCGATGACGAGATGTGTAGTGATCCCAATGTCGAAGCTCTCACTAGCTCGGTGATGGCTGGACTAGCAATACTCGATGGTATATGTTGTGAGTACTCGCCCATCTACTGCATCATTGCAAGATGCACGACGCATGTATGATTCCTATAAGACATGCGATACTGACACGACTGTCCCAACCCAGCCTTCCTATCCACATCATACATCCAGCGATTAGCAGATCGGTACGGCCGCAGACCGCTGCTCATCGTCCTACCTCTCATAGCAACCGTGTCCACAGTAGCTATGATGGTCGCATGTGAGTCTGCTAGTTCCTAATCTAGACAGACGTCAAGCTGACTCCGCTGTGCACCAATAGATAAATGGGCTGAACCTGTAAGACAACCCGTCACACCTCGTCCAAATAATCGCTAACCTCCTGTCACAGACTCTTGCATGGGTCTTGCTTGTTTCCAATGGAGTGTTTGTCTCGGCAGGCACCAAGTCCATCTTCATCCCAGGTCTATGCGTAGCGGATATCGCGAGTACAGCGGAGCGGTTAGTCTCTCCTCATCCTCCTCCATATTCCCAATTTAGTCGCATCTTCCTAAGCAGCTGTGAGCTGATAATTCACCTCTCAGGACTCGTTACTACTCTCGCCTCGAAGCTGTCGCACTCTTGGGCCCCGGTACAGCTTATGGTAAGCCGCTTTGCTGTACATACATGCTGATTATATAGTCATCTCCGCTCTGCTATCACGGTACTTTCCCCAAGTCCTCCTCCCTTACTACGTCGCACTAGGCAGTCAACTCCTCGCTTCAGTATACGCCGCATCAGCCATCGCCGAGACGCTCAAACAGCCCATCGCTTCTGACGATGATGACGAGCTCGACGAGGACGATGACGCCAGTAATGGAGAGTCTGATGAAGCGGAGGGCTTCGGCGAGGTGGTGGAGCATGTGGTGGAGAACTTGGTCGCTCCGGTCAAGCCATTATCGTTGATCTTGCCTCATCGGGATAAGAACGGCAAGCTTCAATGGAAGTTGTTCTTCCTTGCCCTCAGCTTGTTGTTCACTACCACAGGAGTGAGTTTCACCTCGATGGTGCAACGCTGACATGCAGACGGTTTTCATAGCTACGGCTTCCTTGCTGTACCTCAGTGACAAGTTCGCCTTTAATCCGGAGAACGTATGTCCCCCCTCCTCTCATCAGTGCACGCCAGAGTGTCGTATCATTGTGCTGATCTACCTCTTCTGGGACAATTGCAGAACGCCTGGGTCCTCGCCTACCTCACATTCTCCCGATTCGCCTACCTCATCATCTTCTTCCCGTTCGTTCTGTCATACGGTCGAAAAAGCTACCACTGGTACGAGCATCGCAAAGAGAGAGATGGAGAACGATCGCGATTGCTTTCTGAACAGGAAGGCGGAGATGAGAAATCGCCGGGTGATGAGGCCAATCACTTCGATGTGAGTTATATACATTGCAATCGATTCATATGGCTGATCCAGGCGTATCTGGGATACAGGTCATCCTTGCGTTCCTGTCCGTCGCTCTCGATGCCGTCTCGCTCGTGCTCGTGTCTCTCGCTCAGACGTACCGCCAAGTACTAGGATGTGAGGCTGATCCCAGAATAAACATGTAAAGTGCGCTGACACTGCACGCAACCCAGCTTTCTCTATACTGGCTTTGGGGGCAGGTGACAACCCCACATTCAAATCAGTCTTTGTATCCGCAGTGCCAAAGGAGCATGCCAGTGAGTATCGCCGGACCTACGGTAATATCATGTAAAACTGATCTCACGTCTGACCATAGGCGAAGCACTAACGGCCCTCGATATGTTGCTGAGCGCTGCAAAGTTGTCTTCCCCATTGATATTGGGCAGCGTCTATGCGGCGTTTGTCGAAGTTGGAAAACCAGAAATGCTGTTCTTGGTAGCAGGGGTGAGTCTGAGCCACTTGTCACGATAGCAAAGGCAGAACTGACGATGGCGATGAAGGCTTTCTGTCTTCTGGGTGTCTCGCTGCTCGTCCCGTTAGTCCTTACAGGTAGAAAATAGATTGTATCAGGTGTATGGTATAGTAACGCTAAAAGGAGTACTTGAGTACGGATAATTGTGATCACAGACACGCGACTGTACTCGTATGCATAACGCTCGTCAACCGGCCTTGTCTACTTTGAACAACGACAACGATCGACACTCGGGTTTCGGGTGGTATCCCGCCTCGGCTTACTTCCCAGCGAAGCCTGTAGTCCTGAATGGCGGACAGTAGCCATCATCTCGACCTTTGAGCGTGACCTCGGCATCATGTTTGTCAACATAGGAGAAGGCTAATCGCGGCATCCACGCAGTATATCAGCAATGACCTGATAGATGTGATTGCGTACGGTATTCTTTTACCGCTGTGCTGAAGCTGAGTCTGGAAGTGCCGGTCGGTACTCACTCTCTGACCAAGTCGAGTAGCGTTCCGGGGGAACGGGCTGGTACTGCATGAGGTAGTCTAGGTCGTACGGCTGGTTGAAGCTGACGGCTCTGTCGGGCGGAGACATGCCTGGCATTGGCTCGCCTCTGAAATGAGTACTCGTCAGCAACCTGTAGCTGATATGTGTGAGGGGTGAGAGGCTGACTCTTTGGGCAGGTAGTCGGGGCGTTTCTGCGACGACTCGACCCTATCACGCGTCCTGCATCAGCCGCGCTCTCGCCAGGATATTTCCGGGGACTCGGCTCACCAAGACTGGTCAAAGGGGGTCCGGAAGGTAGTCAAGACATGCAGATGCCAGATCTTCCACTGCCCGTCTTCGCGCACGAAATCGACACCGTACCTGCCCCACGACCAGTGCGGTCTCGGCGTCCCGCCCATAGGGAACGTTTCGTGGCCCGGTGAGATCCAGATGCCCTTAGCAGTCTGACGGTCGTCTGCGATCTCGATCATCCCTGTGGTCAGGGTGTGCTCGATCATCAATCCTTTCGTCGTGGGCGGGAATGGATTGCCTTTGACTACGCGACAGCAATATCGACCAATCACACCGATCAGCTCACGTTCAGTACAGATCTAACAGTGATTCGGATGTATGAGATGAGATACGATATGAGGGGGACGACTCGCCATAGTTGTTGTGCATCGCATCGTGACCCGTCCAGCCGCCCCAGTCCTCGGGCTCGAAGATGATGTCGGCCCGCTTCGACCACATGGTCTGATGCTCGACATCGTGTCGGCCCGCCGAGTGCAAGTATGCGCGCTTGGCCCTGAACCAACAACCAACGAACACGCCTCATCAGCATTATACTCACTGAGCAAGAGCTTGGATTCGACGACTCACATCAACTTGTCGATGGCCGCTTCGTCTTCGAGCCGGGCGATTCGCTTGACAAGCTGCTCGATGACGGAGTCCTTGTCGAGGCTGGTGCCGTTGCTGTGGCCGTGGCCATTGCCGTTGGCGTGGCCGTTACTGGTACCGTTCGATGCCATTGTCTCTGCCTATGCGTGATGGTACGAATCTCATAAGAGCGCTGAGATATGATCAGTGATGGAGAAGGACCGTGAGCTCCATTTGTAGTACTGAGATAGCGAAGTGGTCACCGGCCAGCAGAGCAGCTTGCCAAAGTCAAATCCGAGGTAGCGTCGAGCTTCGACCCGCGAGCTGAGCCACACTGACTTGCGACTGTCCGGATGTGAGAGATGCAACGCATGAGTGCATGCATGCATCCCGGTCGCACGCATTTGTTCTGACCGACAGAGGTCCCGCGGTGTGCATGCACACACACACCTCACATCGCGGTGAGTGAGCCGATGCGTAGGAGATCAGAGGAAGAGCACGCCCAATGGGTCCCCGAGGCAGCGACTGGAGCCACAAGGAGGCTCCGCGGGGGAGATCTGGGCGATCTGGGTCAAACTTAAATCATCAGTTTAGTGCGCAGCAACCTCCACTTTCTGCTCCGTCGCCATACAAATCCGTCACTCACTTCCTCAGCGACAGCCCTCCTTCTCTCCTCTCCTCTGTCCTTCCTGCGTAAGGCCATACGCCCTCGGCACCTACGCACTGCACACCTGACAGCAACGTACGTGCGGAGTGCACAAATCCGGCATTTCTCGAATGTGTCACTTGCACTCACGTCTGCAACCATATAAGTCACCTGGTCATGCGGTTACTGCCGTCGTCTTCTAAAGCTCCGAACGCACGAGTCAATATTGTCGAGCACGATGACAGACGTAAAGCCCGTCTTGATGGACCACCTCGATGCCAACGACGCAAAACTCGACGTCGAGCACGTCGACTTTGCCGCGACCAACGAGTTGCCCGGTCCCGCAGGCGCAGACGCCCCAGAGCCTGTATGGCTGCACGGGATCCGCCTGTGGCTCGCTTTGCTGGGCTTGATGATGGGTGCGCCGCTTTCATTATCTGTCCATACGCTGTGCAGATTGTTTGACTAATGATGTTTGACATCGCGCAGCTCAACTGGTCACATCCATGGGAGGTCAAATGATCTCGCCAGCGTTCAACATCAGTGAGGCCATGTCACTGTCGACGTGACATCCTGATCTATCGGCTAATGTGCTGTGTTGGCGTGCCCCATAGTTATCAGCAGCTTCGATGGTGCCGCAAGCAACTTTGGTTGGGTCAGCAGTGCCTTCTTCATGGCTCAATGTCCTTGCATGCTGCTCTTTGGTCAAGTCTGTGAGTCCCGGCACTATCATCGCATAATGGCTGGCAGGGATCCTGATGCTAACACGAAACTCGTAAGTATCCGCCTTTGATGGTAAAAAGGTTTTGTTCATCTCCGTGTTCATCTTCATGGTGCGTCCACAGTCGTCGTATGACTGAAGCCTGTTCACTTTGACTCATTCGATGGTTTAACTAGCTCGGCTCGGTCGTCTGTGGTTCCGCCAAGAACATCGAGGCTGTTATTGTCGGTCGTGCCATCGATGGTGTCGCTGCATCAGGTAGTGAGTGACTGCACGCTGCAGCTCTTTCGATCTAGATCATCGCACTGATCGCAGGCTGACGCGACCGCAGTCTGGGTCGGTGTCTTGTCGTTGATCGCCGCATTGGCTCCGTTGGAGGAACGACCCCGCATCATGGGTATCTTCGGTCTCATCAACGCAGTCGGTTCCGCCGCTGGTCCACCCCTCGCTGGCTACTTTGCTGATTCCGTCACGTGGCGACTATGCTTCTACTTGTGAGTGAGGTGCGCAGACGTGACGGAAGTGCTATGCTGACCCGTGCGCTTTAGTACCATTCCGCTTTCTGTCGTTGCTCTCGCCGCTATCTGGTTTCTCGGTACGGGCACTTTCCAGGGTTCATTAGCCTGCTATACGACAAGGCACTGACTCAACGCCTCCTAGTTCCCAAGCAAGACATCTTGCGACCGTTTGGTCCCGGAGCTGCAGAGATCATCGACTCCCGTTACAGAATCTTTTCGAAGGGGGAGCCGAACCGCAGATCCATACTGTACCGACTTTTGGGCGTGGACTGGATCGGGTTCTGCCTGATCACGCTCGCGGTGATCTGCTTGCAGCTCGCAATCCAATGGGGCGGTACGACGTACGCTTGGACCTCAGGCCATATCCTAGGTCTAGTCATCGGCGGCTTTTTCGGCATCAGTCTGCTTTTCGTTGCGTGGGAGTATAGGGCTGGCGAGAGCGCGATGATGCCGCTGTTCCTCTTCCGCCAGCGCACGCAGTACGGCGGCTGTCTCCTCAGTATGGTCACGCTGTACGCCAACTTGATCGGCGTCATTATCCTCCCGTACTTTTTCGAAGTATGCTTCAACTCGTCCGCTCTGAAAGCAGGCTACCAGATCATGCCATAGTGAGCCACTGGAGCGTTATGGGCCACTCAGTCGTAGCGATGCTGACAGCTGACAAAATGACGTTTAGCCTTCTGGGCGCGATTATGTTCTCCTTGATATCAGGTCTGGTCTCGAGCGCAATTGGCCATTTCTACCAATGGCTCATTGTCGGTCCCCTCTTCCTGATTGTGGCGGGCGCACTGTTCTACACCATTCAGACTACTGCTTCTTCAGGTCAACGTGAGTGCAAGCAGCGCCAACCTCGTATGGTGTTACATAGGGTGTCGCTGGTCACACACACACACTTACATCGCTGTAGTCTACGGGTATCAGATCCTCTTCGCTGCAGGAGTGGGTTTCACGCAGCAACAGATCTACATCGCGATTCAGGCGACTTCAAAACAGGAAGACATCCATCTGCGTATTGCCGCGGTGTCATTCACTGAATTGTTCGGAGGCGCCATCGCACCCACCATCAGCACCACCATTCTATCCAACAAGCTGACCGCGAACCTCGCTCTTTACGCTCCAGTCAGTCTGCCGTCGTCTGTCCTTCCGTTTACAAAAACCAGAACTGACCGCGTCGATATTGTAGGACGCTCCTTCCACCGTCGCATCATCCACCGCAGTGATCGCTACTCTCTCCGACGAACTGCAAGCGCAAGTACGAAAAGCGTACATCTACTCGATGCATTCGGTCTTCATCCAGCTCTGCGCAATGGGAGCTCTTGCCCTGATCTTCTCCATTACTCTGGTCAAACCTGTCAATCTCAAGAGAATGGCGGACAAGCATTTGGCTGCGCACTGATCTGTGTCATTGGGTTGGAGGGCTCGCGAAATTGGAGAAGATACAAGGTGGGACGGGAGGAGGAAGCCCGCTTCTCCGGCTGGTCTGGGCAAGACAAGGCCGCCAGAGGGTCTGCGTAGTAGTATACCGTTATCAGATCCTGTCAGTTTAGTTTAGTTATATGGTATATAAGAAGTGTACTTTGTTAGTTCGGATGCAACGGATCGTGAATCAACCACTTCAGCTCTCTGCCACTCATGTCGCTGCGAATTGGTTTAGTGGACGGTACAGATGGGCAAGCTGGGGTATTTCGAGAAGCACTCGCGAAGGAGTTTGCCCGACATGCGTCGATCGACCTCCGATTGATCTTGACTGGTCGGAACGAGGATTTGGACAGATTAGACGTGGTGTTTGTTTTCCCCAATAATTGGGACGAGGCAATCTCGAAGTATCAGGAAGAGTGGGCTAGCAAAGCCAAGAAAGCAGGGGTCAAGCTGTTCGTCCCATTGTGAGTGTACACTTACTGTATTACTGCTCGTTCGTCGCGAACATCGTCCTACGCACTAGATCGCTGATAAGCGACGAGGTCTTAGCGAATTTGGTAATCCCCTAGGACGGAAGGATGGGGATCCACCGATCGTCCGCACGATCTACGCTCTACTCGAGCATTGCAAGTCGCTCCAGTTGGCCGTGTGCAGAGTGCACACTGGACCTGCTGTGGACGTCATCCTGCCTGGGTGAGTAGAGTGTACAGTGCGTCACTCTGTCGCTTCACGATATCACTTGAGCGCAGTGAGATGAGTCAGTGTTGACGACAAGATTAGCATCCTGCGGATCGATCCAGAGACGCACATCGCTGAGATAGTCGGAAAGGGAGAAACACCAATCTCATTCGTGACCACGACCGACGTGTCGCGAGTCGTTGCCAGGCGGCTGCTAGGTGCGAACAGCATCGCGGAGCTGGGCGGGACGACGATCAACGTATCCGGCGACCCAAAGACGTACAATCAAGTGCTGGATCTGGTCTCGGATATCCAAGGAATAGATGTGAAGCGGGTGTATAAAGGGCTAGGAGAGGTGAAAGCTGCTTTGCCGGCAGAGATCGGTCCGCCGCATTTCTTGGATTGGTTGATGTCCTCGTGGGAGGAGGGCAGGGCGTATCTCGCACCGGAATCTGGTACTGGAGCAGTAGACTTCATGTACCAGACAGTTGAAGAGGTATTGCAAGCCACTGTAGCGCGTGGAAGCGGGTAGATATGCCATATATTCAACGCCATGCCGTGTATAGTACCATGTGGTTGTTGTTGTTGATAACGACCAAGCCGGATCGGGTAACACCGAAAATCAGGTATCACGCGGTGACATTACATGGTGAGATGCAATCGAATAGTACTCGTACTCGAATACTGTATCAACAACTATAAAGCTACTTATCCAGATCTTAAGATCGCTTCTCACTGAGATTCGTACCACATACACGCTTGATCACCCTTGTTAACTCGGGCAAGATGGTGAACCTCGTCTCGCTGCGCGCGCTCATACCGCTCCTCGCACTCTCATCGACCATCTCGGTACTCAGCAAACCCATCTCTGATCCTCCAACACAACTCCTCTTATCGTCACATGCTTCTGAACAACATGAGATCCATCCATCGATCCTCTCAGCCGTAGACAGGTATGAAGATCCCGTCGAAGCGATGCTTTCGCTCAAGCCGGAATTGGAGGGGATGATGGCTGAGCCCAAGCTCTTGCGAATCTTTGGGGAGGGACCGGAAGAAGGGGTGTGGATGACTGAGGGCGACAAGTTGAGGTTGAGAAGAGCAGGCAAGGGGTTCATGGATCTTACACATAATCAGCAAGATGTCCAATCATCGTTCGCCGGTCAAGCTAGTACGTATCAGTTCCTACTTGTGTCGAATCATAGTGTATCGAAGGTCAGGCTAATACCTCCTCCGCCAGACATGCCAAACATCACACATCAGCGATGGGTCCGGCCTGTCTTTGCCGATCTCAAGACATCGAACATGTACGATGTGCTCAAGAAGATGACTTCATTCTACAACCGATACTACTACGCTGAGACGGGTGTCCAGTCCGCGCGATGGCTGCACGATCACATCGCGGAGATCATCGCTAAATCGCCTGTCTCCACTTACATCTCATTGGAGTATCACACCCATCGGTTCCCTCAACCAAGCATCATCGCTCGATTCGAGCCCACTTTCCGAAACGCTTCGCTGCCATTGACGATCCTCGGCGCGCATCAAGATTCGGCAAACTACCTCTTCCCTCTCCTACCTGCTCCTGGCGCAGACGACGATATGTCCGGATCCACCAGTATCCTCGAAGCCTTCAGAGCTTTGGCTGGAAGAGGGTATATCCCCCAACACGGGCCAGTAGAATTTCACTGGTATGCGGCTGAGGAGGCGGGGCTACTTGGAAGTCAGGAGATAGCAGCGTATAAGAAGGAGCAGGGCGCAAATATCGGCGCCATGATGGAGTTTGTGCGTTGTTGTTGTCCTTGTATCTCATGACGCTCTGGGCACCTGCTAAACCGCGCATCGTACAGGACATGACAGCATTCGTTGCACGCAACACGACACCTTCGATCTTCTTCTTGGAGAACGACGCCGATGCTGGGCTCACCAAATGGGTTGTCAAGCTCGCCAAGGAATACGCAGACATTCCCGTCGCCACCTCTGCTCTGATGTGAGTTGTATATGTATACTTCCACTGTCGAGCGGTGGTCGCAAAGCTAACCCAACTATAGGCCGGGTGCGGGATCGGACTACATGTCATGGACCAAGGCCGGCTACCCTGCGGCGTTCGCTGCTGAAGGCGACCCATTGCACGGAGGCGGAGAAGACGGCGACTTTGAGCCGTACGTCCACACATCAAAAGACAGGATGGACATCGACGATGAGACTGGCGTCTTTTCTCTCGAGGTGAGTGTCCACCATTTCTGCTGACGCAATCGTGAAATATGCTAATGGATAACACAGCATATGCTCGAGTTCTCCAAGATAGCTGTGGCCTTTGTGGTGGAGCAGGCCGGCTGGTCGGACCACCATACTCGCTCGGGCGACAATCGCAAAACGGTCTGGTAGGGGACTTGATCGAACTCAGTCTACATGAGCTATGCATGTGAAGGACAAGTGACAAGATGCACCGAGTGATCGCGTTCGACCCAATTTGCTGGTTCACCAAGATAGGTCACTTGGGATACGAGTACGGTGGCGAGATTACGGACAATGATGACTGAATACACAATACACTGTTCAGGCTTTGAACATGTGCGCTGCATGCCAGTAGCAGTCCTACCCTAACCATGGAACGCCGGTCTGTGCTATGTTGAAGGATATGCAGCGGGCCGCGGGCAGAAGGGAGGTGGTCGCGCGACTGGCTCAGAGTCGCCGACCCCATTCACCATTCGCGAGTGAAACGATTCAATCTGAAACTGATACTGTGGCACTGATTCAACGTTGAGTGAGGAAAGCGGGGGTACACTTTTCCTCATCATCACGCATTAACATCAACTGATCACTTCCTCCTTACTCTTCACCAACTATTCATACTATCACAAGTACTATATCGCACTGCAAAACAACGAGCACCTGAACTCGAAATGGCAGACAGTGAGTTTACCGTGTACCTAGAGTCCTTTGTGGTCGTTTTCACCTGACAGTTCGAGAAGATCGAGAACACGAAAGACTCGCAAGGCTCTTGGATCTCGCCACGTCGCTCGAAGTGAACCTCGTCGCGCTCGGCATCGAGCACGCATTCATCGGCGGTATCGCTTGCGTCTCCCTAGGGAACAATCGAACGACCGACGACGTGGACGTGCTGGTCAACATTTCCCCGGATGACGTTTCAAGCCTGGTCAGAGATATCGTCAGCAGGGACAAACGCTTTGTCTCATCGGGAATCAATCGAGTCTCTCTTCGCCGTCGCGATCACCCAACATTCGCCATCGAAATCCTCTCCTGCGGTCCCGGCAGCTCGTTCTCCTGGCCACAGCCCCTGATCCTCGTCCCGGCGGCAGAAGCGCGCGGTCTCTCTGTGCTTCACCCTCTCGCCACATCTTCTCCAAGATAAACCGCACTGGACCTAACCTCTCGTCCGACCGTCAGAAAACCGTGATCAAGCGGGCATCAGACCTCGCGGATGTTCATTTCCTGTTGGACCACTCAAGCTGTCAATTGGATCGAGCACCAGCGATTCTCGAGATGTACACCGTTCCCAAACGAGCATATATCCTCAAGAACATGCGGCTTGTTGCCGAGATCGATGCTCGCGTGAGATCATTACTTGAGCTGGTGGAGCAGCCAAAGGTTGCAGAGCAGTGAAGGACGGTAGCTTAGAACCGCTCCCAACACGCACATGAATGTAATTCGTTACATTGCTCATACATCTGCATTAGCTATCTATATCTGTCTAACTACCAAAATGGGGCGCGTTCAAGAACAGTCCCATCAGAACACCGCCTATGGTTCCAGCGATTGGGATGGTGGCAATCCAGGAGATCACCAATAAACCAACTCGCTGGAAGTTGACCGCTTTGAGGGTACCGTTGCACAAGCCTACACCGACTGTAGCACCTGTGATGCACATGGATGTCGATACTGGAAGTGAGTATTGCGAGAAGACAAGGACTGTGATAGCCGCGCCCATCTCCATTGAGGTTCCACGAGAGGGAGAGTGGTAGGTGATCTTGTTCCCCATGACTACGATAACGTCAGCACATGTCATGCGAGTTTCGACTCACCCTTCATGATGTTGTAGCCGTAAGTGATCAAGCCCAACGAGATGGTCGCAGACAACACCGCGAGTTGCCACAATGGAACGGCCGCTTTAGCCTGAGCAGCATTCCCAGTGGTCCACGCTCCGTAAATGACAGCCCAGGGGCCGACCGAGTTACCGATATCGTTGGCACCGTGGGCGAAGGATGCGGTGCATGCGGTGAGGATCTGGACGAACGAGTAGGTATGTTCGACCTCGTTGGGGTATTTCTGAGCGTAAGAGTAGACTCGAGCCATACGTTCGCCTTCGGGCGTACCGTGAATACCAGCTTGGGCGGCGTGGATGTCGTAGTGAAGGCCGTACAGTGCACCGGCGGTGATCATAGCTGGAAGACGTTTGAACATTGTGCGGATGTTCTTCAGCTCGTAGATTGCGCCAGGACCCATAGGTGTCTCGTGTAGCGTACGCATAGCCCATCCGAGCGGACCGCGCTTCTGACGCAGAGTCGCGTGGAATCGCTCCTCTGCTTCAGCCATGAGGGTATTGTAATCGCCTTGGAACTCGGTGGCGGCGAGCCGTGGCGTCTGTTGGGGAGACGAGAGATGCAGTTCCGGAAGATTCTGGTTCTCAGGATCCATCTTCTCGTCCCGAGCCACGAGGGTTGCCGGAGTAGCCACCGGAAGATCGTGCTCCTGCACAACGGCGTAGTCAGGTACCACCGCTTGCTCGTCGCCCTCTGCTACCGCTCGAGAGAAGAGTAAGGGCCCAAGTGCGGCATGATACCACTTGACGCTAGCATCGCGCTTGATGACCTTGGCGTAGACGTACGGGACGAAGAAGATTGCTGAGAGGATCGCCAGACCTGATCCGGTACCCATGACGACGGCGGCGATGTACCATGGTGGTTTCTTGGTGAGACCCAATTTCGGTGAACCCTTGTAGACGATGGACAAAGTGCAGATCGTACCCGCGATAAGGAAGAAGAAGGGCGACGTGTACACAGCCCACTTGACGGGGTTCTTCCGTACATGCACGGTGAGCTTGATGAGCATGAAGATCGCCGCGCCGAATCCGGCTGCGATGGCTGGGGCCATTCCAAGTCCAGCGAAGATAGCCCCGAGTCCTTTGCCGCCGTTCCATCCCCACTGCACTTGGTTTGCCCCGACAGTAGCAATGCCCACACCAGCGATGGCCGAGATCAGCGAATACGTCGAGGACACATGAGCAGAGTGTCGGGTACACCACATGACCCATGTCGACGCGCCGGCCAAAGCGCACGTGAAAGCGAGCATTTGGACTCCCGCATCACCGCGGAATGCGGCGTTGGGGATGATACCGTTCTTGATGGTGTCGGCCGTACGCGCGCCGACGGTGATGGCGCCTAGCATCTCGAAGATCGTTCCGAGCACCATCGCTTGGCGGTAGGTGATGGATCGAGAGGAGACGGACGTGGCCCATGCATTGGCGACATCGTCTATCGAGTAGAGTCATTGTCAGCGACAAGCCATAACGAGGAGGGATCACACAACTCACTAGCACCATTGTTGTACGCGTCCAGCAAGGCGAAGAAGGTGCCGATAGCAAAGACGTAATCGTACTGGCCCAGACGAGGCATTTTGAAGGGAAGTAGCGGGATTGTATCAGCTTAGTCGACTTGCTCGTTAACGGTCACGCTTTATATATATATATCATGTTCTGCTTTATACTGCAGCTGGTCGTGTGCCACAATCCGATTATCATCAATGTCTTGGCATCTATCCCGTCTTTTGGATCTCCCCCTTTTCTTCTCTGAGCGCCAAGACTCAGATCTTGGCGATCACTGTGAGTGGTCACCGTCTCCAAAGATTTCACGAACGTGCGAGAGAAACGTTCGTGGATGCATGCGAAAAACGTTCTGTCGTTCGAATTAATGGTGTAGACAGCGATGAGTGATTTCAAAGTCATAGTGAGGCTGCGCGAAACGGTCGCGTGCCAAGAAACTGCCAAGGACGATCACACTTTTCGACAAGATAGACAATGGGCTCTTCATGCAGATCAGAGCTCACTCAACCACGAACGTGCACTATGCTCGCAATGCGCGAAAGCTCACTTGATAGTAGATCCTTAGGGTGCAACGTTCATGTGTGTTGCCAAGATCATGGTTGTCATGTAATGAAAGAGACTTTTGGAAATTGACGAAAAGGCTTTTCGATGTGATTTTCATAACTTACGCCTTTGACAGGCAAAATATCTCGGTATATCTCTTGACATCAACTCCGGTAGCTATTGCGGGGAGCCTGTCGAAATGCATTGTACAAGCTACATGTTTTGGTACTACAGAAGCACTCGGGATGTCCTTTTTCATCAGAGCTCATCCCGCGCCGTAAGGAACCACCTCGATGAAGTAGCCTGTCAATGAACATCAGCAAGAAGCAGAGCCCGACGTTACACCGCTCACCATCCGGATCTCTAATCATCAACATCCGCGAGAAGACCTTCTTGAATCCCTCAGTGAGCGCATCATCGTTATCCGCCTCTGCGACACACATGCCGTGTTTATTGGAGAATTCTTCGCCTAGAGGCTTGTATATCTCCACGCCGTGCTCCTTGAACCTCTTCTGTGCTGCCTCGGTATCTGGACATGAGATGCCGAGGTGTCCGAACCCAAAGCTGTCAGGAGGATTCCCGTTCTGTATTGATCTTCCTTTCGTCCCGTGGATATGGACCAGTTCTAGCAGACCATCCCGCTTTTGCATGTGCTCGAATATGTCTATACCGGTCTTCTCGCCATCGATATAGTACGCCATGTAGTACACCGTGCAAGGCCCGTTGTTCAGAGTCATCACTCGTCGAAAACCCAGAACGTCTCGATAAAACGGGATCGATTTCTCTGGATCAGTGATTCGGAGCTAGAGATGATAACCATCTGAGCACCGTATCATCTCTGTCTACCTGCACTGCTCGGCCACTCACCATGGTATGATTCATGCGGAACCCCACTGTCCCCGCTGGCGAAGGCCCATCTGCGCCTGGGATGGGCGGCCCAGTGGTGGGCCAGAGTGAGTGGGGGTCGCGCGAGGTCTCTGCGTGTGACATGGTGGGCTCTCCTATGTGATCTCGGCGGCCTGAAGCGGTTGCTGCATGGTCTGGCAGTTGACAATGATTGCATACCACCCATTTCAACGTGGTCAAGCCGGTAAACAGATCGCTGTTGTCCCGGATAATCTCGACCGGGTACCCCGCTTCATCGGCCATCTCACGACCGCACGAGAAGGGGGTCCCGGTTGAACATCCCATAAGGTCCCAGATATTTCTAATTTACCTTTTCCTGCAAATCTATCTAGATAACCGGGTCATACAGTATTTCGAAATCTCCAAAGCGACATCACTCATTACAGTATACAGTATGACATCGTACCTCCGCGACAAATTGAGCAATTTGAGCTTGGCTCAGCCAACACTCGATACCGATCCTCTGCCTATCATATGGCGCGGTGAGCCAGAGTATGAGGAAGCCAGAGTGGGGCGCGTTTTTAATCTCCGTCGGCCAAAGCGATACCCGGTCGCAGTACTGAACGCTAGGAATGTCAGCGATGGTGAGTGACTCGAAACCTGGTGACGGAGCCGCTTCAGCTAATCTACGTCTGCATAGTCGTTCGAGGAGTCAAGCTGGCTCGAGAGCGGGGGATCCAAGTTGCCGTTCGCTCAGGTGGTCATGCATGGGCGGCGTGGAGGTGAGCTGTGGACGTGATGACTATTGCTGATCACCTCTGCAGTGTGAGGAAGAACACTCTTCTCATCGATCTCGGTTTAATGAAAGAGCTCTCGTACGACGTGGCCACAGAGATCGCTACTGCATCTCCTGCCATCACAGGCGGCGATATCAACCCATTGCTCTCTCGCTACGGGCGGTTCTTCGGTGGAGGACATTGCCCTACAGTCGGTATCGGCGGCTTCTTGCTACAAGGGTGAGGGACCTTCCTGCACCCACAACGAGCGCGAGCTGATGCATATCTTATAGTGGGCAAGGCTGGTGGGCCCGAGGCTGGGGCTGGGCATGCGAGCAGATCCAATCGATGGACGTCGTCCTGCCCTCAGGCGAACTAGTCACCGCATCCGAGACCGAGAACAGCGATCTCTTCTGGGCCGCTCGAGGTGCTGGCCCAGGATTCTTCGGGATAGTAGTCAGGTTCCGCCTGCGCACAAAACCTAGACCGCTGGACATGTATCACACCACGTACATCCTGCCTGCAAAGGACAACTTCAAGGATATCATCATCTTCTTACAGGAGATCTGGTACGTTACCTAACATTTCAACCGAACATTCGAAAGCTGATTCAGATTACAGTCCCACCGAGCTTGATCCGATGGTCGAGCTTGTCTGTCTCGCATTCACAAGAGCTCGGTTGTTCGGCAAGGACAAGCTGCAACCCGGTCAGGATCCGACGGAAACGATGACGGTGGTGCGCGGATTGACCAACTCGGATAATGAGGAGCAAGCGCGAAGAATGCTTGCGCCGTTGTTGAAGATGCCGCATGTGGACAAGGCGGAAGTCAGGGTGGAGATGGCTCCATCATCAATCGCCGAGGAGTACGGTGAGTACCGTGGTAGACCATTTGGCCCTTTATTGACACATATCACAGCCGTCCAGCTTGCGGACAACCCTCCAGGCCAGTACTTCAATGCTACTGCCTGGCTCGTTGATGGTCCCGAGGAAATAGCAGATTCGTTGGAAGTTGCGTTTACCACATTGCCATCCGAGCGATCTTTCTTCTTGTGGTATGCCATGGGTCCATTACGAGAGCTTCCCGATATGGCGTTCAGCTTGCAAACGGATAACTACGTTGCGGGCTACATCATTTCGACGGATACAAAGGTAGGTGATCCATGACGAGAATGCTGGCCGAAGCTAATCCTGGATTAGGAGGATTCTGAGGAATCCACACGATGCGCGCAGTGGCTGTCCGATCGCTTTGCATATATCGACAGTAAGAAAGACGGACCAGGCGGAACGATCGGCATGTACTTGGGTGACAGTGATCAAGTCAGTCGCGCCTTCAGCCTTCATCTTGCTACATGCTAACGAGCTCTCAGGCCACCCGACCAGGCAAGATCATGACCGATGAGAAATGGGTCAAGTGGTGTGGAATCAGGGACAAATACGATCCTCAATCCGTCTTTTGTGGAGTGAGTCCTTGCCATTGTGCAATGTCAGCCTACTCGCTAACTCTGGTCTGCAGTACCAACACGGCAAGACCATACTCAACGAGCATGCGTGGAATCAAGCACCCGTTGAGAACCCTTGGAGCCCACATTGATAAGCTTGCATAGCATCAGTAGGAATTGTACCATATGCATAGATGAATGCGCATGCATGACGCCGCATCAGCAAGCTGCGAGAACACGTCGCGAATCATAAATTCCACATTTGGGCAAACGCGACCGCGGGCTTGCGGGAACCAGCAGGGAGATGACAAACTGTGCCCAGGCGTCCGGCAGTGTATTCACCGGTGGTCCGGGTCTCCGATCTCCCCTCAAATTACACATGATACCCCATACTTGATATCTATATCATCATTATTATACTCGATAAGCTTCGGGAAAAAGTCCGTACCCAGCCAAGATTATCTGGACAACATACAAACGTAATGCCTAAGCTTTCTACCGCTACGACTAGCCTGTCTCTTCCCGGAGTTGCCTTCATCACTGGAGGCGCTAGTGGCCTTGGCCGGTGAGTTCCGTGCTGTATGTGTGTATGTCTAAGACCGAAGCTGACATAGTGTGTAGCGGGGCCGTACTGGCTTTTGCAGACCTCGGAGCCAAGGTGGTCATTGCTGACATCAACCTCGAGTTGGGCGAGGAGGTGCGCTGGATCCCTCCACTTCACTGCAAAGAACGGAACTGACCGATCTCAGCTTGCGGCTACTGTCAACGCTACTTACCCGGATGCGGCGACCTTTGTCTACTGCAACGTCACAAGCGAGGACGACATCAAGAACGCCGTCAAGAAGGCCGTAGACAAATACGGGCGAATCGGTGAGTAGGGCCGTGCTATTGTCTGCTATTGTCAATGCCCAGCTCTAACGACGCCGTTGCTGTAGATTACGCGATCAACTCTGCTGGTATCGTTGTTGGCGGCGGCGCTGTTACCGAGATCAAGAACACCGCTATTGCTGATTACGAGAAAATCCAATCGGTGGACTCGCGCGGTGTCTTCCTATGTATGAAGTACCAGATACTGCAGATGGAGACTCAGGACGTTCCTGCACGCCCACGAGCGAGCAGAGGCGTCATCATCAACCTAGCTAGTAAAGCTTCGGTTGAGGGTGTGCCCAAATTTGGAAGCTACTGCACTGTGAGTCTGCGCGCTGTAGAGTAATCAAATATCAACAGCGTAACTGATATATCTTTCAGGCCAAGCATGGTGTTCTCGGTATGACGAGAGTGGCTGCGCTTGGTAAGTCCGAATGCTGCAATTGGTGTAAGTCTCATCTGACCATGATCACTTATCGTAGAAACCGCCAAAGCAAAGATCAGAGTGAGCTTTCTCATCTTACCAAACAGCTACAGGCGGCTGACAACCGCCTTAGGTCATTGCAATGTGTCCAGGCTTAGTCAAGACCCCAGGCCACGTCGAGGCCGCGAAAGAAGTCGACGACTTCCTTCTCACTACTGTGCCAATGGGTCGATTCGGTGTTCCAGATGAGATCACAGATGGTCTCACGTTCCTCTGTTCTGATATGGCAAGCTACTTGACCGGTACTGCTTTTGTGAGTTGGCAGCGTTGTTGATTCATAGTGTTCGCTGCTGACTCGTCCTGTAGGAGATTGATGGTGGATGCGCCGCACGGTGATGTGTTCAGCTGGCAAGCAGTATGTACCATAATTTACGACATGATTTCAATCTCTGTACCGAGCTATACACTATGCCAAGTACTGTAAGGCAGCTCGACCCTGTAGGTCAGCATGAAGGTGGGCATATGGGGGAGTCCCTCGTCAGCTTGGGCTTTCGTGGACGACGTTTATGGATACTTTGAGGTAGCATATTCACATGCATGCGGATCCACACTACATATGCTATACACCTACACAATCGGCAACTTGAGCCAGCTGTCGCTTGATCCTCCAACGTGAAGGACATTGACACCACCAAAGTCGGTCTCATTCCTGCACCAGCTGTCAGCGAAGACTCTTTGAATGATGCGAGGAAGCTTTGCACGCACCTGTCAACTGGGTCTTCATGACAGAACATGCCAGACCCTTGCGTATCCCCGGTGGCTACCTCCAGAACGATCTTGCCCCCAGCTTCGAACACAACGGCAGTAGGCCAGATCTCGATCAAAAGCTCATACTTCTTCTCTGCTTCCAGGTATTCTACATCCGTCGAGCGGTATTCACGGTATGGTAGCCATTCCCGATGTTTGGGCGACTCGGTATTGATAGCCCGAAGTGAACCGCGGAGCCAACCTTTGGCAAGGGGGACACCGTCACCGGCCGTACCTGTATAAAACACTTCCTTGCCGTCTGGACCAAAGTGTCTTAACGTCACAAACACATCGATGTCGCGAGGTGCAGAACCATCAGCCCGACGCTTGAGACTGTACACGAGGTTGACGGTAGGATGACCAGCGATCTCGGTCTCTTTCTCAAACACATGCTCGAAGTGGATAGGCTTGGCCTTGTTCAGTGCCTCGAGCTCGAACGTGCCTTCTTCACTTGTCGGCTTGTCGTTCAAGCGACCGTCTGATGTAAGGTAGAATGGCTTGTAGATGGTGCGAGCTAAAGGCCACTCGGTCTCTGTCCTGGTTGTGTATGTCGCTTCGGCTTCGTTCGAGTTGAAACCTGGGTTGCCCTTTCTGATGAGGAGGTTCACTGCCGGGATACGCTTGTTAGGACCCGCGAGCCACCCATCGCTGTCTTCGCCCTTGAGCCACGCGTCAAGGACTGAATTGAATTTTCATCAGCTGTGCGCAGACTAAAGGTCTGGATCATACTTACAAGACTTTTGCAGCTTGACGTAATGGGGCAAGTAGAAGGGCAGATCATGACGACCGGAAATGAAATAGAGCCATTTGTTACGAGAGCCAGCTTGCATGTAGCCCAACACGTTGCCACGAAGATGAAGGAGGATACCACCGAGATTGGCGACGCTGAGCATGGGCACCTCAATGTCGGAGAGCTGGTAGACACGGGACTGATGGTATGCGTCATCCAGGTATCTGTTTCCGCGATTGTCGGATCTCTGATCTCGGCGATTTGCCTGGAGCTCTTCCTCGGTGAGAGTCCCTTCGAGGCAGTCTGGGCCTGTTCTTATGTATCAGTATCTGCACACGCATGTAATTCGGATTGTATGTGCTTACCGACAGGAGGACCAGACCATGGACCTATCGAGATGTCAGCAATGACATGGTCTACCACAAGCAGCGTCACGTACCGAAACGTCGAGGGGTGCGATCCTTTTTACCATACTGCATGATACCGACTTGGTTGTTCCACCAGAACGCAACAAATTTGTCAGAGTAGATACCTCCGTGCCTCACTCGGTCGCGGTAGTAGTCGGTCATGCCTGATGTGCCCATTAGCCCTTGATCAAGCTGATAGCAGCATATATCACTCACCCTCCCAAGGGATGATACAAGCGAGACCTTTCGGCTTCCGTGCGGCAACCCTCCATTGACTGCCGCCATAGTAGCTATAGTGGATGTGTTAGCAGAACACAGATCCAACTTCAGTTAACTTACGAGATACCCAGCAGTCCGATCTTGCCGCTCGACCAAGGCTGATCTGCGGCCCACTCGATCACCTCGGCGAAATCGCTAGAAGTCTGGTCGGACATGGTATCCAAAAAGCCATAACTGCTGCCAATTCCACGCTCGTCCGCTCGCACCACTACGTAGCCGTGACTCGTCCAAAACTCTGGATGGGGTGTCTCCCATGATGAGTACTCGGATTTGTGTTCTTCTGGGATATCGCCGTATGAAGGTCCGTGGAAATTCGAATAAGGAATATCTTTCCCATAAGGTCCGTCTATGCGCATTTCGTAATGGGCATAAATCGCTAATGTCACAGCGGTAGAGAAGCTCACAAGTTACGAGAACGGGGTAACGACCCTCCTTCTTGGGCTTGTACACATTTGCTCGTACAACGCCTTTCCCATCTTTCATAGGGACGTCTACGTTTTTCTCGAAGATCATCGTCGGTAAGTCGTGCACCGTACGAATAGTGTTCGCCCCAGCATCGGGGATCGGGATCGGCATGATGACAATGGGGGTTGTGCGGTCGGAGAAGTCGTTCAACGAGCGCAAGATTGAGGTGGACTGGCTAAATAATGAGTTTCTCGTAGATACTTCACAAGTGCAACATGCATAGTATTATCTCCCTATGCCATATCAGCCAAAGTTTAGCCTTCGCAATGCATACACACACCGTATCGCCTGTCGCTCCGACGTGCCCGATACGCCGTCGGACATCAAAAAGCCTGTCGTCCGTTTGTAGTGCTTCACCGGTAAGTGGATGTGATCCTGCGTGATGCGTGGTCTGGGGTACCGCTTATCTTCGGTAAGTCCATCATGTATATTTGAAGCATCTGTCCAAGTTCATAGCATCCCTACTAACATACACACTTTGAGACAGAAACATAATGGTTAACGCGAGCGAAACCACCAATGGCCATACGGGCCAACGCCTCAAAGTCCTCATTGTGGGGGCGGGAATGGGAGGTCTTACATGTGGCGCATCCCTGCGCGAGTTTGCCGACGTCACGGTGAGCTGCAAGTACCTTTGACATACACGAATAGCTTGCTGATATCCGCCGTGTAGATCCTCGAAAGTGCACCTGCGCTTGGAGAGATCGGCGCAGCTGTCCATCTGGCTCCCAACGCGCATCGTATTCTGAAAGCCCTCGGCGGTAATCTCCTCGCGAAAGGTGCTATGCCCTGCAAGGCGTTCCAAGAATGTGAGTTGCCCGTTGAATGTAATAGGTTCTGTACTGACTCGTTCACCCGTTCATGCAGGGACCGCGTTGGATAATAAGATGGTTATTGACTCCAAATTCGACCCACTCGAGATTGCCGGCTGCGAATGGGTATGTGCATTGCGGACTTGAGGAAACCCGGGAAACGGCTAACCCTTGTCACAGGCACTCTGTCATCGGGTAGATCTGCAACAGGAGCTTATGCGACTTGCCGTCACTCCTGACGGACCGGGCAACCCGTGCAAGGTGCACCTTGATTCTTGGGTGGTTTCATGTGTATGTTCAAACTGTGGACTTGGAAGTGTATTAGCGGCTCACTAGGCATCTTCAGGACACCGAAAATGCTACGGTAACCACCAAGAATGGCAAGACCTACGAGGCAGACGTGTTGATCGGTGCAGATGGCATCAAGTCGGTCGTGCGAGGTGCCGTTGTCGGAGAAAAGTTCCATACCGCTCCTTCGGGTCACTCGGCATATCGAGTGCTCATCCCCGCAAGCAAGATCAACGATCACCCCCAACTCTCTTCTCTCGGCCTCCTGGATAACCGTATCACAATGATAAACGGAGGTGACCGTCGTATCATCTGTTACCCGACTCGGGACCGCAAGCTCCTCAACTTTGTCTGCGCCTTACGTGAGTTGCTACCAAGGAGTCTGTTTTAGGCTGTACACGATGCTGACAAGTCGGTACATGTAGCCGATAGCGAATTGAATGAGATCAGTGAGGAGAAGTGGTCCGCCAAGGGTGACCCTGCCGCGATGGTGAAGAGCTATTCGTCATTTGACCCAATATGGCAAGAGCTGCTGCGGTGAGTTCCACCGTTGTTTGCCCCGGGTGGCCGCTGAGCCTCAATGATATCAGACAAACGGACGAATGCGGTCTATGGCAATTGCGAGACCAGGATCCGTTGGAGAGCTGGGTCAAAGGCCGAACCATCATTATCGGCGACGCCGCTCACAGCAGTGAGTGCTTGTTTCTTTCGCTATAGCATCTCGCGCTGACTACAGCTGTCGATAGTGCTTCCACACCAAGGCCAAGGTGCATCGCAAGCCATCGAAGATGGCGAGGCCCTCGGCGCTGTTCTGCGCGGGGTATCACCTGCTGATGTGCCTCAAGCGCTCGAGAGGGTTTTCAACATCCGGTACAAGCGGGCGACTTACACACAACAGATTTCACGAAGTTCGGGGCTGGGCGACATGCGCAAGAAGTATGTGACTATTGTCGGCGCAGAGAACTCTGAGGACGGTCGGGTCAATCCCGAGCAGTACCGTAGCTTCTCGTGGAACTATTATGGCGCATTGGATTGGGAACGCAACCATCCAGACTGGTTGAAGAACAGCGGTACGACCGCAAAGACCGCGTGATTGGGCTTTCTCCTTGTACGAACTATGGAAGTGAATGCATGCATCTGTACAACAACATTTAGACCTTTGGGGCGATATTGTCCCTGATGAAGGCGTAGATCGTAGCATGACTGAGCGATGGCTTGGAAAGTGGTGGTATCGGTGCATCCTCTGTGAATTTGTCATTGTCTGATGTTATTCGAGGGGGAAGACCGCGGATTATATCGAGATACAGCATATCCCCGTGCTTGAGTCCAGCATTCGCGACGCTTTGCGTCGCTTTCACGGACCGCAGTAGGTCCATAGATGGACAGGAACCTGCTGAGCGAAGCTTCCATGAGACGTCATGGCTTAGCTGGGGCCATTGTTCCAGTATCTGCACGAACGCTCTTCAGCTCATGTAATGGAAAAGACGTGGCCGCCGTCCAGGAGCGTGGCTTACCTTTCCCCGCAGAACGATGAGCTCGGCCGTCTCGTCAACCTCACATCGAATCGTTCCGAGATGCGACCTCACCCGTAAGATCATGTCTGGCAATGGAGTCTACTCTTGTCACTTTCAACATGCATAGTCAATGATGCGTCGTTCCATGCATCGAAATCTCTGGTCGCGTGAAAGCATCCGAAAACGCATTGAGAGGTAATCTCGGGCAGGTGGCATCCGGAAGTCTGTTGCAGGAAAAGTTAATGTCCGGAGTCCGGACCATGTTGTTATGCTGCAAAAGATGGTCAGGCATTGGATGGCTATGAATCATTGCCGACTATATGCTTTCAACAACACGGATCTGCAGCGAGACCAAGCAAGAAGACTGTACGCTCCACATGTCCAAACAGCTGAAGCACTCTTGGGAGGATGCGCAGGGGGCAGTGGTTGACGGGCGTCTTGACAACCTTGCCTTCAAGCACAAGCAGCTATATGCCATATTTGGTGAGTCATGATAAGTGACCATTCTTGCGCGAGTTGGTCCGCTGATACAGCTTACATCCCAGAGACATTGCAGGCGGACGGGATCAAGACATTACAAGCCGCTGCTACGTCGAGCCAGCAGCTGACGCTCGAGCTTGAGAACACTCTGTGGTCCATCAGCGTCGCCCTCGACTCGCTGCCGCACAACGTATCCGCTGAATTCGACAAGGATCAAAAGCTGAAAGATGTAAAGGGCTCGGGCATGAGGAAGCGTTCAGCTGGTATCATTGTCATTGTTGCCGATCAGGCTCGTGAGTGTCTGAGCTCGCAGAACAACATGGCTTGAACTGAAGCGGACCTCGCAGATCCGTTTGCCAGCTGGGCCATACCCCTCTCACAGGCTATCATAGATGGAAACGCTGCTATCATCGTGGTAAGTCTTCACAATGTTTGTTTCCGGTAACAGTGCAGAGCTGACGACCCCCTTCAGGTCCCGCCTGGCTCTCACTTAGTACCCGACGTCTTGTTCAGACGCATCGATGCGTTCGCGTACCACACCCTCGAGATCGCTTCGCATGACTTGGGCAGTGTACTCTCGAATCTGCCCGACTTGGCTGGTCTCGTCGGACCGGTCTCAGTCCTGCCAAAGAGTGTTACCCTGTCAACCAAAAACGCCTTCCAGCTTCGACCGCTCCACGATGGACCTGTACCAATCATCGTTGACCAATCTGTTCTTCCCGGCGGTATACCCTTGTCCAACAAAGAGGAAAGCCAAGGCCACGTACCTCACTCCGTCACAACTGTAGCGAAACAAATTGCGGCGGCGCTCGCACAGCGGGACCATACACGTCCTTCTTTCGGCGCACCCACATACCTCCTTGTTCACGAGAACCTCGTGCAGCCGCTGCTACGGGCTCTCGCAGAAACACTCCCTTCCACCCTCTCCACCCAACTAACACCTCTTGCCGAGAACAAGTCCACAGTCAAGAACTTTCTGGAAGCGCAACACGCAGGCGTACCAGGCTTCCTACCTGTGTACGCTGTCCGATCGATCGATATGGCCATTGATTTCATCCAGGATGACGTGGCGGCACCCGCATCCGTGTACGTCTTCGCCAACCATCGTTTCGGAGCCTATGCTTTCAACAGTCTCAAGACTGTGCCTGCGGTCCATATCAACCAGATCCCAAATTCTTCCTTGGCCTTGGGACCATATGCCCATCGTGACGCGCTCGAAATCAGCACCGAATCACACGTATCAGTGCTCAGCAAGGCGTCCACTCACGCCGAGTCGTCGTTATCATTGTCCATCGAGAGGATCAAGAGCCTGAAAGCGAAGAAGCTTGTCCAAGTACCAGGAAACAGAATTGACTTCTTCGGAGGAAGTGAGTGCGCTATCAGTCTCTGCTTGGTCCACGCTGACAGCTGCTGGTACCAGGCTTCATGTTCTCTGGTGGTCTGACAGCAAGTCTGATAGTCGGCGGAGTCGGATATGGACTATTTAGAGGGGCCGTCTTGTTATGGTCGTTGAGATCGAGATGAGAGCGAGTTCTCATGGGCTTTCCTGTTACCCGTTTGAATGACGACTCATGTACACGCATGTCTTCGCCTGAGAACATGATGTCACGAGGTCAATGAAGAGCAGTATACATGCATGTTCCACACAAAGCGGTGACTGCGCCTATCTATGCAGTCTACAATCTGAATCCAGAGCTGACTTCGATGCATTGTCCCTGTAGCGCTTTGCGTCAGCGCTTTACCAAAGCTCGTTGCTCTACGACTCACTGTCATTGATGTATTCTCGATAAGGCTCACTGCAGACGAGACCTGTGTCAGCTCTTGATCCAAGTCCGGCTGCCCGAGACCCACCATACATCCCCGCTACGTCGTCCACATCGGTCACTTTACTCAGAGCATTGACCCGTTCGACCTCCGCGATCTGGTCTTGGGAGAAACCCTTGCTCCAGTCCGTCAACATGACTCCGGCAGCAACTGCATTGGCGCGTATTGATGGTGCACAAGCTACGGCGAGCGATTTGACCAGATGGATTGTTGCGGATTTCGATACGGCTATGCAGTGTCTGTAAGCACGAGGAGCTCATGACCGCAGAGTGACGTACAGTAAGCCTGTACGAAGTGCTGTCAGCGGAAATCTTGAGGAGGGCATGTGGTTCGCTCACCATGCTACTACCGCTAGGTTTCAGTCCCGCTACCGATGCAGATACCACAAAAGCTCCTCTTCGTCGTTCTAGCTCGCCTTGACAAGCCTGCATCAGCCAAAGGTGAGATAAGACATTTGACTTGTAGCATTGCATCCAACCATCATCTGACACCGCGTCTGCTCGAAGACGGGACAGTGAGAATCAGCACTGTTCTGTCTGCAGCGGCATAACAGCTTACTCAGATCGTTGAAGGCTCCGAATGTAGTCCAGCCAGCGTTCGAGACCACTATATCTATGCCACCCAATTGTCTGACAGTATTTTCGACGATACTCGTGATACCCGCTCGATCGAACGCGTCGCCTTGTACGACCGCATGACCTGATCCCGACAAGGACGCTAGAGTCTGCTTGGCACGCTCTGCATTTGCAGCGTAGTTGATCGCGACTTTGACCCCTCTTTGAGCTAGAAGTCGAGCTACTGCAGCTCCTGCACAACGGTGTCCAGTCAGCCAGCAATCGTTTTACAAAACGCATGAGTCTTTACGAACCTATCCCTGCCGAGCCACCAGTGATCAGAGCACGCTTTCCTTCCAGTCCTGGCATGTTTGTCGTTCTCAGTGCAACCTCTCGTGGCTCTGTTTTTGTCCTAGACGACTCCGAGCTAAGCGTGACCGTTCTCGTTCAATCTGTCCGTTCAGCAGACGGCGATATAAGCCACGTGAGCATGAGGACGGGGAGATATGCCGGACTACCGGATTTGCAATTTGCGTTAGATTTCCTGTTAAAAGTGGAGAACACCTTCTGGGCCCTGCTGACTCACTTCACCCTTCGCGCTGTCCGCAGCATCGTCAACGTACACGCAGTCGGTTCGAGACCACGAGACTCGA